>JACEGR010004002.1:0-94476 GCA_014170235.1 Listronotus bonariensis | reverse complement strand
TAGCTTAAATAACATGCTTTTTGGATAAAAATCTTTCCCGAAATACCGCCTATGTGGTACCAAATTATTAGAAATAATTATTTTATTTCGAAATATGCTAATGAGCCACCCTCGTTCTATAAAAAAATTAGATATGACTATAAATAGGAGTTTATCAAATTTGACTTAGCACTGAGAATTCGTAAAAAAAGAGATGATTATCTTTATTTTTTCCATGGCTACTTCACTTAAAATAAACCGTTTTAGCTTAATCATGGCACTTTGGATGAGAATCTAAAAAATATAATTTTGACAGGTAAAACACTAAAACAAGGAATGTGAGATGTCAATATACAGGGTGTACGGATTTCGTTGCAATTGCAGGGTAAGTAAAAACTGACATTTTTACGTGGAATCCATTGTAGTAAGATTTGTTTTGAAAATTTTATATTTTGCGAGATATGAACTAAATACATACAGATTGGTTAACAGAAATCTAGGGATAGGATTTCTGTGTTACGAAAAGAGATAGAAGAATGACTTACGTCTTTGTTGAGTTTTTTAAAATACAGTAAAATCTAAAATTATATTAGCAAAAAATACAACTAAAAATGAATGTAATATTTTTGAAATAAAATTGTTTTTGTCGCTTTTTATCCTTTTAAATAAAATTGACAATTAATTAATTATTTGGGAAACGTTCAAAGCCTTAAAGTAGTTACAAACTGTTTAAAAAAAATTGTGGTAAAAAATCTAGATAATCATAGATCAAGAAAATCTCCCTTTTCATGATACAGGTTGTTTAATCTATTTTATCATAAGGTGTTACAAACTGTGGGATATTATAATAAGGCTTGCAAGTAGCATGGTACATTGGATAGGAGATGGGAGCCACTGGATATTGGAAAAAGTAAAGGAGGTTTTTAAGAGCCAAATTTACTTGGTTACTGGTTAAAAGAACCTTAGAAAGACCTTAAAAGGCCTTCCAGGGGCCACGTTCTGACGCACTGTTTGTAAAATAAAAATTAGATTATTCTTGGTGTTTTTTTTTAATTTTATTGGATTCGTAGTAATTTTTTAGGAATCATTTTCTTGAAACAAAGTAAAATTAAGTTCTAAAAATACGGTTCTTTCTGTTGGTTAGTTTAAATATGACCTTTAATAATACACTACATGAGTCAAAACATATCTACTACTTTAACAGGTTTTTAATAAATGTAAAATAAAGGTAAAGGGACAAAAAATACATAACTCCCCGTATCGTAAAAATGGAACGTTTCTGTACTCATGTTTATGTTTTTTTGTGCATTTTTAGATGCATAAACTTCTTCCTAATTTATTTAATAATATCCTGTAACACCCTACATAAAGCTGACAAACTTTGAAATTCGAATCATTTTTGGTGCTAGATTTTTGACGAAACTGCAAAGTAAAGCCAGTTCCTTCGGTTTACGTTTCAGCAAATCTTTTACTCCCCCTCCTTTTTTTTATTTTAAAAAATGCAGCGCAAAAACTTGCTTGAATTCTTTTACGACTTGGCCCTTTTGTAAACAGCTTTTGAAAGTAGATTTTGTTCCGGCCTCATTGTTCATTATTTATCTAGAATCTTGCAATAACTTAAGGATATCTGATGCAAATGTCGATTTTTTACAAAGTTTTATTTGGTTTGTATCAGTTATTTAATTTTTCTAGAAACATTGCTTTTCTTTTTGAATTTCATAAAACAATAATCATTCATCTAGTAAATCCTAATTTTTAATTATTTTAACTTGCTGTACAAAAAAAATGAATAGTGCCCTCAGTAGCAGCTAGTAGACAAAAATATATATAGCGTCATTTTTCCAAATGAATTATATAACTATCCTTAATAGTCCATACCTGAATTGAAGATATGTTCTGTAGTTTGGCGGATTCATTTAATGGATGGTACTTCTTTGAGTACACGCCAAATTAAATTAAAAGTACTAAAAACCAAAAAAATTTAAACAAGTAAAAGATAATTAAAAATCGACGTTTCGGTGGCAAATCTGCCACCGTTGTCAAGACAAACAACAATAAAATAATAAAAATGAAAACTTACTATTATTCAGGCTTTAAAATTCAAATTTTTTATGTTTTCTCGGATATTCTGAAAATTTTCAGAATATCCGAGAAAAACATAAAAAATTTGAATTTTAAAGCCTGAATAATAGTAAGTTTTCATTTTTATTATTTTATTGTTGTTTGTCTTGACAACGGAGGCAGATCCTTAATAGTCTCAAACTGTGCAAACCTGTGCAATTTTTTATAGGTCTAATCAAAATTTAGGATGATCAAAAATGTGCCGTCCTAAACATCTGAAGTATTTATTTAAAATATTTTAAAAACCCCAGTTCATATGTCGAACTTTTATTTATAATATAAACATAACATATCTTTCTTACTAACATCCATGACAAAAAAATATTTTAAAGACGGAACTAATTTAATCAATAGGTGTTTTAGGGACTAATAGCGGCGTTTCTTAAGCTTAAAATAAATATTTTGATTTATATAATTTTTTTGTGCATTTCTACGAATCAAATTTAAAAAATGGGTTTAGTTATTGATAACCCCGTCTTTAATCTATAATTTCACATCAATAAAAAATTAATTAACACCTTGTTTTTTTAATTTTTGTTTTCACAAAAACCTCAATATGGATATCAAATAAAAAGGTTATTGGTAGAATAGAGCTCACTATAAAAAAATCCTAGATGGCTGCCGCCACAAAGTGGGTGATTACATATTTTCCACAAATACCTCAATATAGGTATCTAATAAAGGGCTTTATTAGTAGAATAAAGCTTCATTCTAAAAAAATTAAAATAACACAAACACTGTAGGTTTATTTAGGCGTGTTTGTTTGGAGAGGTAAGTCGTCGTTAAACGCTTTTTTCTTGCTTACTGCTTAGTCAGCCAGCTGGCTAGAGTCATTTTCACTTAGGCTTTCGGTGTGTTAAGTAAAAGGTATCTTTTTAAAAATGTATACTCGTAAACAAAAGATTGATATTATTAAATTGTACTGTATTGCTGAAAGTGCCGAAGAAGTCATTGGGCGTTTAATTTTTAATCATTCAGATCAACCCGTGCCGACTTCTCAAACAATTTTCAATTAAATTTATAAAAGGTTAAAGAAATCGGGTTGCATTAATTGTTACAAGAAATTTCATTACAATGAAAAACAAATCCGGGAAGATCAAACGCAACTGGAAAGGAATGTAAATATTTGTGCTTTCGTCAAAGCAAGCGAGCTTTGCTCTAGTACGAAAGTTGCCGAAGCAGTTGGCGTAGTAAAAAGTGTACATTTGAGCATGTTTTAAGAATACATTACATTTACAAAATATAAAAATTGATCGAAATAATCAGTTTTGCCACTGCCACTATAATCCTTCATTTGTTTGATATTGGTCGAAGAATTATAAACGTTTGGGTATACCTTTAAGAACCCAATATCCGCAAAAACTCAATGTTTGGGTGGTAATTTTGAGTTACACTATTATAGGTCCATTTTTTGTAGATGGCAACTAAAATCGCCAACGGTATTTACAATTGCTAGAACAACAAATATTACCGGCCCCGGGGAATTTAAAGGTCAACCTAGCTGACATTTGGTTTTAACAAGACGGTTGCCCGGTTGGAAAAATTATTATTTCGCAACTTTAAAAAAAATTGATATTTTTGAATCTTTAAAAGGGGATGATTTCTTATGTATTTTAATAAAACAAGTTCCTAAAAACATATCTTCTGAATCGCTTTATTTTAGGGGGGCGTTAAAGTTTTAAAAAGTCGGTATATTTTAAATATCTTAGGATCCTCAAAATCGATGTCGATAAAATTCGGTACACTTATTTACTTTAATAAGGCCATTGTAAAACTCTACCTAGATTAAGACAATAGGACCCAGTGGCGTCTTAGTGGGCACTATAGCCAATATTATTCGAAAAAAAACTATGCGACTGACCATTAATAAGGTTTTCATATATTATTTAAATTAGGCAATAAGGGGTGCAACTATTTAGTCTCTTGTATTTTTTTTGTAGGTCGCATCGTTATCCAGAAATAAAGGCACTTTAAGTCATTTTAAAAACTAACCCTAAACAGCATTAAATTAAATCCAAAATTAAAAAAATAACCAATTTCGACCATTTTAAATGGAAAAAATTACAATTTTTCATAAAATGACTGCTTATGTATCTTAAGGTAAACTAAACTAGCTTCTTACTTACTTTTTCCCGAAAACGAAGGTGGATTCGTAGAAAATATAATGGACTAAGAAATTGAATTATTAATTTACTTTTTTACAATAATATTGGCTTTGATGCCCACTGACACGACCCTGGACCCACCTAATCTAGGTAAAGCTTTACAAGCTAACCTTACTTACCTTAAATAGGGTTTCCAAATATTATCAAAATCAATAAAAGGGCTCCTAAGATATTTTTAAAAAATACCGACTTTTTTGAAAACTTTAACGACCTGTATCTTAGAATTAATAGAAGTCTAGGAAGTCCAGACATATGTCTATAAGAACTTTTTAAAAATACATAAGAAAGTACCTCCTTAAGTTTTGTATCGTAGTTAGAAAACACCCTGTATATAAGAAATTGTGATTTTCCACTTGGCATTCTGGATTCTCGGGAGCTACTCCAAGCAATCTGTCTAAGTCTAAAAAATTGGAACCTATATCACTTGATATTCCCTCAACAAAAAGTCCTTCATTTATTAGTTTTATGATCTTTCCATAATTTGCTTTGAATTTGCTGCTTTTAATAAGGACCATATGAAAAAAATAGGCTAAGGGCTGCTTTCATGACTAATTTGGTCCCCCTACGGCATAACTAAAGCATTTTTGCAAATAAATGAGTCCTTTTTTATTTCCAATATCCTGGAACCCAACTAATTGATCATTACCTGTGTCATAAAAAGATTGGATTTTATGACATCAATGCATAAAATACAAGGTTTATCATGAGCTTGCACTGATTTACTTTTAAAATTCAAGAGCTCTAAATAGGCTATTCTTAAGTACAGACTTACATAATATTTGTGACGTAAGACGTAAATAGCGTTTTGTTGAAAAAGTTAATATTTTGCTTAAATACCTTGGGCTTTAGGACTTAAAAAATATACAGTAAAAGCAAATTGATTTACCTCCAAAGAATATCTAAGGAATTTTTTTGTCCTTTACCAAAACATAATAATTGATCACATTAGCTAAAAAGTTTGTTAGGTATTTTGTCATAAAGTTTAATAAAATCGTCCAAAATCTCTAATTCTCATAGTATGTTTCTTTAGATGCCGTTGGAGAAAGCAGTGCAAGCAAGCAATCATAACATTACTTCCACACTGTAAACAAAATACAATACTGTTTTGTATTGTATTTATTTACTAAAGATTGCGGATTGCTGGGATATGCATATATGCTGCCGAAGGCTGTAAAAATTGCGGTTTCGTCGCTGTTTTACTCGACCCTTGTGCGGAGTGACTTAGTATTGCATGAATTGACAACAGAAAGTTTTTGACTCGACATCATACGAATTACTTTTGTATCTGCTTGAAGTTCTTAAGGTTCCTTTCAACCCAAACGGGGCGTATTTCAAGGCGGCTCATTCAGTTCTTTATTGTTATACCGCTGCTTTTCGTGTCCGTGACCCTTCGGCAGAATCTTTGGTATTTATGTGGACCACCTGGAAGACGGGGGAGCATCCCATCTGTTTATTATGAATGATCTGAAACTTAATGCAATTAGTGAGCGGGATCTACAACAGTCTCATTAAGTTGTTCACGAAACAATTGTGTAAGCAAAAAGTTAGGTAATAGAATAGGCAACCTAAATATTAAAAAATCTAGAAGTCTTACATAGAAAAATAAACGGGGTCAGGACCCAGAAAGGATAATATCCCGAAAATATTTAAAAATGTTATTATACTTAAATTAACACAGTACCTAAAACAGATTATGTTTTAAAGAAGATTTCTTTAAAAATGTACAGTATTTTCATTTATATTTTGCCACCTATTATTAACTATAAGCAAGAAGGATAGAAAAAAACGCCCTGTATAGAAGTTTAATTCTTTTTTATCCATTACCTTTAAGCATAAAATAAGAAAAGGTAAGCATCAAAAACTCAAGAAAATTAATAGCTAAACTTTTTAAATGGGACATCCTGTAAATTATATCATCATTAAAAAGGTATTTTAAAAACCTATTAAAAAGCTTTTCAAAAAATACCACATTTAGCATAGGGTAGGGCGGGGCTAGTTGAGCATAGAGGTAAGTTGGGCAATTAAAATATCCCAAAAACTATCGACCGCACGCGAAAGCATCAGTAGCATAAGTGTTAATCTCAAGTAAATTTATTGCAGTTTTAACATGTATAAAGATTTTAGATGTAATTCTAACCGGTTTTCTAATAAATTTACTTTTCCTTTAAAATTTCAGGTTGGGGTTAGTTGAGCTACAATTGCCCAATTAACCTCACGGCTTTAAGTATAAAATGTTTTATTTTTATTTCTTAGGATACGGACTTATAACAGTAAGACTACTAGACTCTCCTTAAGATTTAAAAAAAGGCTGCAACCCGAACTTTGTACACGCATCAAAGAAACCGAGCTGACCTATCTAACTTATAAATTTTCTCTGGAAATAGTTCGACCATACCCAAAGGCTGGTTCAAGAAAATTAGCCAAATTAAACAGAAGATAGAGAAAAGCTGCAATTTTAACAGATGCAGAGGGCATTACAAGAGAATCAAAATGAAACCGCTTAAAAAGTTTAAAAATGAGGATGAATTTAATAGTTAAGCTAAGCTAGGTACGTTCTTGTTTTATTAATGAGATTTGTTGTTTTCTCACTATAGGATTATAAATATAAAAGGAAAATTGTCAAAATGTATTTTTATTGTAAACGTATCAAACATTCAAGCCATAATTTGACTATACTTTCTAAGTGCTCCACTAGCCCCATGCTCAACTTACCTCACCTATGGGGTACATTGGCATACTTGACGATCTACATTAAAATATATGTAGCTCCTAAATTTGACTTATTAGAAAAAAATACTATGGACACTATTAATAAGGGATAAATTGCTAATCCATCAGTATGCATTATAAGCCATTAAGACTTATTTTTGAGGAGCTATAACTGATCATGTGAAAAATTGCTCAACTAGCCCCGCCGTACCCTACCTATCTATTTTTATTACTTTCGGAAATATGGCCATTTAAATCTGGGTATAATTTCCATTACATCTACAGTCTCACCTTAGTGCCGTAGGTAGGTATAATAGAAATTATATATACAATTTTTCAGATTTAAGTTGTCATATTTTAAAAACTATTAAAGATTTATATCTCAAATATGGTATTTTTGTAAAGCATTTTTAAAGACCTTTTAATGGTGACATAAGTTTAACTTTTCATTTTTCTTAAATTTGTGATGTTCATTTGTTAACTTTTATATACTTAAAAATAATAGATAAAAAAGTATAAAACTTTTATATAGGGCCTTTTTTATATCCTTCTTATTTAAAGTTAAAAGTGGGTGGCAAAATATAAATGAAAACTCTGTACATGGCTTATTAAAATAACCACAAAAAATATTAAAAATTAACTCCTGTAGATCAAAAACAAAGTTCTTTTTTTTCTAAAATTACACTTTCCAAAGGTCCTATATAATAACCGACAATGCTTTGTAAAATAATAATTAAAAGAAAATTTGTTGTAATTGTTAAGTTAATACGTGTTACTATGTAAGGAAGAGTGGGAAAATGGTGCGCACCTAAGCTAGAATTGTAATTTCCACCAAAAGAAAAAAGTTAGGCTTAATTAAAAAAACACTTAACTATTTTACTTTGCTTTAACACCCATGGCCGATCCTAGCGGAAGTCGAAAACGTGGGCTGCCAAATTTGGAGGCGGCCAAATTATTATTGAATAATGTACAAAAAAACCTGGAATACAGGACATGTTTTCTGAAACAATTTCAAAAGAAAAGTTATTATATAATTATATATATAAATTAATATAATTATGTCCTAAACCTCTTTTAGAGCTACAGGGTGGTAAAATTTTAAGAAAAATTTCGTATTCTTATCATAAATGACTAAAAATACAGGATATGTTTGCTTAGACCATTTTAGGAAGAAAAGTTCATATTAACATATTATGTCCCAAACCTCTTAACTTTAAAACTACAGAGTGTTATTATTTTAAGAAAAATATCGTATTTTTATAACTTTAAAATTTTTTGAGATATTTTTATAAAATTTGGCACGCATCTACTAAGCACAATTAAGCCTCTTTTTTATGTAAAAGAATTACAATTGTTTCTATCAGTGGCATCCTTACGGAATGTATATTAAGGATTTACTTTTTTACCGTTTTTGCGTAAAAAAAATAAAAACCGTTATTGATACATGTTTGGTACAGATAAATTATTTAAAACTAGTAGGCCAGTTATATCTATATGATATAATCCATATCTATAATCTAAATTACATATTATTTTCAGTTTTTATGCGAAAACGGTGCATCGAAAAAAATAAGAAAAAATTTGTTGCACAATAAATAAGCATTATATTAAGTGATTTTTATTCTTTTAAAAAGCAATCGGTTACCATATTTTTTATTCTTTAGTATTTATTCCATACGGACGCCACTGATGAAAATATATATATTTTTTTAATTCCTATTGGTGCTGTTACGTGCTGTTACGTCGTGTTAACACAATAATAAACGTACCTGCAGATTCCGACCAGAAAAAAATCGCGGCTTTGAAGTGTAAAAATAGAATACCTACGTCAAAAATCGAAAACGTCAACAAGAAGCATAGTTCTTAAGCTTTTTTGTAGTTTTTTTCAATAAAATATTGTATCGTACAACACGTGTTTCCCTGAGTGCAGGGGATGTAAACACTCTCACAACGCAACAGGTGCTTAGTAGGTGCGTGTCAAATTTCATGAAAATATCTCGAACAGTTTCAAAGCTATGATAAAAATAGATTTTTTTTTATTTTAAGACCCTGTAGCTTAAAAGTTAAGAGGTTAAGGTCATATGTTAATATGAACTCTTTTTCCTAAAATGGGCTAAAGAATCTATCTTGTATTTTCAGCCATCAACTAACTTACACCCTGTATAGTTGTAGGCCTAACAACATCATCAACACCGCAATCGTTAAACACTATCGCATTTGGTCGGGATCTGCAAAAGATAAAATAGTCATTCGATTGCTCAACGTTATCTTATATCCATTTTTGTTTAACCTCCATCAGCTTTAAAATAAGGCAAAATATTAGACCTAATTCAGGACTAATGAAAAAATGATTGGAGTATTCCAGAATAAATGTTTTTTTTTATTTCTTTGACTTTCCTGGTTGTGTTAAGTTTTATAAATTATTTTTAAGTTTTAAAAATTATTTTTGTAAAGTGCTTTATCTCAAATAATAAAAAAAGTCACTAAAAATGACCATAAAAATGAACAGCATATATAATATTCTGAAAAATAAATTAACCCAAAAATATATATCTTTAAACAGTTTAATAAAATAGCATAAAAAAGTGAATGAAAATGTATGTTTTTTTTATGGTTTTTGCTTCTGAAGAAAATTAAGATTAAATTTAAAAGAATTGTTATTTTTAATAATGCACAGTGCAGTAAATTAAATAGTTTTTAGAATAAAAATGTTAATAAAATTTAGCTTTAATATACAAGGCGATTTAAAATTACATATTTTTTAATATAAAAATAAAATCTTTGCAATTTTCAAATCAATCTTTATATCATAGGCTGGTTTGGGCTGATTTTTACTACGGTTGTTATTTTAATACATTTTTAATTTACTGCACTGTAAAGAAAATATTTTATTTTTACTAGAAACCATAACCCCAAAAAAAGTATAGGATAATTTTAAAAAGTTTCTTATGCTGTACAATAAATTCGTTTTAGAAAATACTTTTATTTTTAAATTTATTAATTTATTTACTTTCCAAAAAATATTTTGGAAAGTTAATTTTGAGCTGATGGAGTACACATTATATGAAGATTTTTTTATGAACGCTAGTATTTGGGATAACAAAATATAAAACATAAAAAGTTTACAGGTTTATTTAAGGTAAAAAGTAGACAGCTTATTTTTTTGCAGTGCTCATAAGGGCGGCCAATTTTAGTTTGCACGTGGGCGGCCTATTTAGGATCGGCCCTGATAATAAATAAACCAATCTTTCTTTCCTAAACTTTAAAAATATTGGTAAAGAAATTTACCACCCAATATTTGTTATTATTTTAGGCATACAAATATATTTGTTGCATAATATATTTTTGTTTTACTTAAAAATAAAAAATCCCTGATGATAACCCTTCTAATTTTCAATCGTTTTTTTTTAGTTTTTACCACTATTTTAGAAAGTTATATTTATAGAAAGAGAATAAACTTCTCTTCTCTTCTTAAAATAAGAGGGTTATTATTTTCTTGACGAAATGGCGAACTACAAAATATGATATTAACAAGGTACTTAACTGTAGACATTGAAAGGTGCTAAAATTCATAAGAGAAACATAAGGAAAAGGAATATAGGGATAGAGAAAAGATAGGATGCTTATTTATTTCAAAAGTCGTATTCTGCAATTGATGTTTTTCTGTTTCTGCTAGAAATGGAAAAATATTTTAATAAGTAAAAGATAAAGATAGATGCTTAAGAGATACATATACTTTACCTAAAACCAGATCCGTTGCACGTCATCTAAACTTCAGGTTACTAAATTTTATACCATTCTAACAAAAATATAATTACTTATTGATATTAAAGCTATTTGTTTACAATCTCTATCAAACTTAATTTTGATATTTCTTCTTTGCCATATATACATTAGAAAGAGATAGATATATTTAATAGGTACGCTTCATTATTACATGAATATCTATATTATAAGTGCATTTTTGCCTATCATGTTGGTTACTCTGATACCTGATCATGCAATCTTGTCACGTTGACAGTGCTTTTTGACGTTGATTCAATCGATTTCATTGTTTGTTTAATCATTAATTTCTTTATTCTTCGGCTTATTCTCCTGTTTTCTTAACGTATTCATCGTTATTAGCAGTTTCGAACCTTTTCAAGAGTTTAAAATTTGTGTCCGTAGTGATTTCAATCTGTTCTTAAAAAAAAACATACATAAAAATGCCAAAACAGTTGAACGGTAGATCCAAGGAGCTTGTTTCTTCTTTAATATGCTATTTCGAGCAAGAACGCGAAAATAATGAACCTTTGTTACTTGTAGCTGCGGTAAGAGAATTTAGTTTCAATGAATTCCAGTTAACAGGTATTCAGTGTTTTAGTGGATAAATCCATCTTTCTATATTAAATTTGTAATACCTGGATTGTTTAAAATAAAATTTGTCTTTCTTTTTTTGTGTTATTGCATCATTTTTGTAATAAAAATTATGACATTAACTAAAATCAACAAATTCTTTAACCGACAAATGCTTTGTTCTTTTCAACAAAACTCAGATTCTCATGGCATCTTGGCAACAGGGCAAATTTGCAGGTTAGTGACGTGTAACGGATTTAGTTTTGGATAAATTATATAAATTTGTGTCCTTTTTTTTATTTGGTTCCCATTCGATTGAGGCGATCTTGACAGAAAATTAATTATAGAATCGGTATTATATAATAAAGATTGTAGACTTTGAAACTAGGCTCCTCAAATTATTTATGCTTGAGTCATTCGAATCGGATTTTAGTGTAAAATTTAAATGTAAAGGAAAATATCCTATCAAAATATTCCAAAACTTCTTATTTTCTTCCGTTAATTTTGTGTATTTATAAATTTAAATTTTTAAATGTATGTTAAAGAATATATCACTAGCGGAGAAACTAAGATATGTCACATTTTGGTTCCACGGCGTGCTAAGCAATAAACTTTCCTGAAAACCGTTTGTTTTATCACAAAAATACCAAAATCCAAATATTTGGATTTTTCTGTGGCCGTTCTGCTGATGTAGCTTAACTTTTTAAAAATCAATCGTACATAAACATTTTTGGCCATCAATAGGCTTTACCCCTCATAATATCTTCCTCTGCTGAAAGGAACCTTAATAATTTGTTTTTTTTTTAATTTCGGTTGACAAGGTACAAAAATGTGACTTTCCAGTAAATTAATTTATTTTCTGGAAGAAAATGAATACTTTTTTCAGATACCTATACTTATATCTTAGAAAAGGTAGATATCGTCACCCTAATTGTAAAACCACCTAACTCTAGTTTTAATTAAAAATGCATTGTCATTTTTAGCCTTATAAAATAAGGCTAAATATCGCAACAAAATCACATTTTTTTAAAATAAAAACTGGAGTTAGGTGGTTTTACAATTAACTAGTTATTACAAAATGTAATTTTGATGTTATCTTTAGCCTTATTTTATATGGCTAAAGATGGCATTCATTTTTTTAATTAAAACTGGAGTTAGGTGGTTTAACAATTAAGGTGACGATATTTAAATTAAGAAAATATTTTTCATTGAACGATATTTAATAATTTTCACTTTAGAAGTTTCCATAGCATCGCAGATCTAATTTATCGTTTTACATACAAAGGCTCCTAATTTAAAAATTAAAATTTTACATCATTTAGGTATTTTCTAACTATGTTTCTAAACACATGGAAAAAAGCTTTAAGGGGATAAATTAAAAAATTGAAATGAAGAATAAAGGTGCTCGCCCACTGAGGCGACGCGTCGCGACGAATCAAAATTGCTCTGGATAAGTTTACATGTATTTAAATGGAACCCCGACAATAAGGACGCGCCGTGCCGTGCCGCTTATATTGGCGGGGTTCAGGGGTTTCATTTAATTACATGTAAAGCAACTCGGCGAATTTTCTCTTGACGCAACGTTTTGTCTGTCACGAGCACCTTAAGCGGTAGCTTATTGACCACTCCACCTTCTCTTGACAGTTTGAAAAAACTAAACTTACCTAGGTCCGTAAACCAAATACTTAAGGAAGATCGTATTATTGACAAGCAGTTAAATGAAACCTTGCAGTGCAAGAAAGTAACAAGCAGTTAGAAGTTTTACTGGCTTTATTTTTTTAAAATAATTTTGACTGCTAATACCACTTTTGTAAAGTTTTTTTCTTGTTTCACGTTTAATTCCATATTAATTAAACTCTAATGGAATCATTTTGATTAAAGTTTAATAATTAATCTTAATGTGCAAAAACTTGATGTTGGTAAAACTCAACAATAAACACAAAATTGATTATACCTCTAATATTGTCAACTAGGCAATCCTGTCTGATTACATTAAATTTTAATATATTACGTCGACCAAAAATCTACTTTTTAACATGTTTGTTCCTACACAACAAGTCGTGTAATTCTTATATTATTATCAGCGGATAACCTTTGAGCAGCACCCAAAAACTGGTTTAAATATAGGTAATATTGGTCCATTTTAAATTATATTAGTTTGGAAATGTCAATAAATATATCTGCTTTTTTTTATTTAAATTAAAAAAGAACCGTGCTCCCCTGAAGTCGAAAACGGAGAGACCGAATAACCTGCAACCCTTAAACCTTTTATACCTAAATAAGGGTTAAAAATTTACACATTAGAACTATTTGAGGTGCAGCAAAACAGCATCTTTTAAATAAGCAAACCTTATACAGTATATTCAGAGTTAATTTAGATATACTGGAAAAGGGTTATGACATAAATCCGACTGTAGAGGGTTTAAGATCGGGAACGCGAGGAAGACTGGGTAAAGTCACCATATTTCATCAGCTGATGATCGGTCTAGTGGAGTTTAGAATTTGTGTTTTTCTTTTTGCGTTGTTATGAAAGTAAAATTTATTAAAATTGTGTTCTTAATTTTTTTAATTTAAAGTTTCTAAAGTGGCAAGTGAAAAATAATAAACAATTTGTCTCCCCGTGGCCTAGTGGACAGAGCTTTGATCTTCGAAGCCAGAGGTCGGCGGTTCGATTCCCAGCGGGAGAGACATATTTAGGTAGTAGTTATTTAAAAATAACGACCGTGGTGGCACTGCCGCGTTGTCTAAAAGGTGCTGTGAAATGCAACTGCATGTTTCAGTGCTTTTGGACAACGTTGATGGAACAGGGGGAACGATGGGTTAAACATCTAATAACCCGACACCCACGGTACTCTGGTATTTAGGCATAGACCTTCGTGGGATGTCAAAAGATAAAAAAATATTGTCTAAATGTTCTTATAATATTACAAACTGTTTAACTCCGGCACTAATGTATACATTTAAGGGGGCCTTGTTTCAAAGTGTACAATGTCAATTTTTACTTTTTAATACAGCAGTGAAATAAATGTCAAAAAAGTTGGATTATTCTGCACTGAAATTAAACATATTCCTTTTTTAGGCCATGACTATATTCATGACTTATTAAATTGCATTTAATGTACAGACTCTGCTTTTTTTATTAGATATAGCATCATTTGTCTTTTTTGTTAAAATGGCAACGATATTGCCGCTATTTAATTACCCCGTTATTATAAATAAACTTTACAGTATATCCGAAAAAATGCAGGAAATATCGGGAATATCAAAAAAATACATAAAAAAATATCACATTATATAATTTTTTTTTTCACAGATACCACCAGATATAATTTCAAGTTTATATTATTTATAAGTAGCACTAATTTACGTTCTGCCAAATTTGCTTACTACTAAAGTGTTGTGAGTTTTTATAACTATAATACTCATAACTCCCTTTTTATGTACTGTATTGATGAGAATTTTGCACACCGTTTCTTACAAACTTTTAACTACTGACTATATCCTAAGTTTCTTTACACATGGGACGTACGACACCCTGTATATTTTTTGTTTTTTGAACTTTATTGATCATTTTACGTAGGTATACACTATTTTTAAAACAAATTTTGGTTTTAAATTAAATTTTATGTTTTTATCAAGAGTGCTATGATCATTTTAAAATCACTCCCTATATTTTACTTACTTTAAAAAAATTCAAAATCAATTTTAGACTTTTAAAATATTTTAATAGCGTGCCTCAAACTTCATTTTTTCTAGTTTTTTTGCCCAAAAAACAAAAAACATTTAATATGGAGGAAATGATCACTTTAATACTGAATTAATCGTAGTTGTCATGAAAACAGCATATAAATAAAATAAGTCTACATTAAAAAGCACAAACCTGTTACTTCTTTTGTTCATAAAAACAAATATGACAAAAATATTATGTGATGAGGTTAATATGAATTTTGTAAATAAACTAGGTTTTACATTAATCAAATGGTAATTTTAGGTCGTTTTTTTTTGTTTTAAAACAAATCATTCCCGTTAGTACTTTTAGGATTTCAAGAAATTACTACCCAAAATAATTATTCTACATGACCTCTTTAGTTCTCGTTTGATCGTCAGATATCTCTATACGTATTATGTTTTTCAAAACAGCTAAATATACAGGGTGTCTCTTAGAAGTCTATACAAAATGCTACCATAGACTCTTTGAGACAATTTATTATTGGAATTATTTTTACAAAATTCAATATAATTAAAATCTACTTACATTGTTTCTTTGCTGTCAAATATAAAGTGAAAAAGCCAGCTGCAATCCTTTGCTTTTGTTAAACATTTTTTGTCTCGGTATGTAATGATTCTAGTAGATAATTTTTAATTTTTCGGCATTGTTTGCATAAGGGGTATACTTGATAAAAATTTTGTTACGAGCAATCAATTCTGAGATATTTTGGATTAAACATTTTCATTTTAAATAAAAAAATTCTTTGGATTTCTCCCTGCTTGATTTAGGGTACCAAGGGTTCTTTAAATACTCTATACAAATTATTTCTATAATTTTCTTACGCAAAAATAAAACGACTTAAGCTAATTTGCCGTAGTTGAAAACTACTCGTTTGCAAGATACAGAGTTTCTAAAATTAAAAAAAATGAAAAATTTTACACAATGTATCTCGCAAACCAGCAACTGACTAAGGTAAATTGTATTAAATCATTGTATTTCGGCCCACAGAATTCGTGGTAGCACGGACACAACCAGGTGACCGAGATAAAGCGTGAATGTATGTAATGGCAACTGGTATGGAATAAAATGTTTAATCTAAAATATCCTAAAAATGGTTGCTCGTAGCGATATTGCTCACATTCAGGTTGGCTGAGATTGCTTAGTTAGAAGTCACTCTGAGTGCAAAGCTGATTATTGCTTTTTCGATGGCGCCTGAGTATTTTGCTCTGCGTAAAAAATGACCGCTGTCGCTTTTCAAACAGCATATTTAGATAGTTTGACATTTGATATTTAAAATGGAAGCTTGGTTATAATCGCAATAAATATTTATTTTGCTAATACTTTTAAATATTTTCTTTGTAATAACGTTTAAATCCAAACAATTATAATAGATAAAAACAAATTTGGTCCGGATACCCCTTTTTGGTAGTAAATAACGGGGAAATCCTATTATAGAAAATAATAGAGTGTTGGTACAAAGTATAAAAAGGTAAGTATAATTTATTATTTAAATATACTAAATATTTCGTAATTTTTTATTAAAATTACCATAGTTTATTAACTATGGTCGTAACATTTTTAGAAAATTCCTTTGTTTATATTCCTCTGTGTCCCCAAGTAAAGCAAATTTTTGGTCTTAGAACTGCGCCAAAAAATAACTTAAACAATGAAGATATTTTAAGTGCTATTGATAATAATAATGTACTAGGTAGGTGAGTGTAGCAGATAGCAGTTTTATTGTTTATAGTGATATTTTGCATCAATTACTTGGTACATGCTTACAAAGTTTGTCAAACAGTTATCATTACTTACTATAAATGTATAAATACTTATTATACCTATAAACCAAATTTATGTTATGTTGGAATGTTCACATTTGACCAGCTGTCGACCTTTAAATTAGCAATGCATTCAGGAAAAATAAAAACGCTGACTAACAGCGGTCTCAGCATGCTAAGTTGGCTAACTTAGCCGATGGGACCTCCTAAATGTACCCATTTTTTAGGTATATCTTTTTTCGCACAAAAAATAGAACAAAAGTTTTATACTAAAATTATAATACACCAAGGCAAAAAGGTTAGGACACTTTAAACCAGCGCAAAGGACTTCTGTGGCCCTATTCTTGGCCATTCGCATTTGTCAAGATCGCTCGCATCTTTTGACAAATCAAATAAAAACAGACTTTTAGCATTCTTGGCCACTCGCACAATTTGCGAGTATTCGCGTTAAATGGCGAGCAGTGCTTACCGCTCGCAACGAGTGAAAATCGTTGCAAGTTAGAATTATAACCTATTGTGTAAGTTTTTCTGTTTATTTTGATAGTTTTTGTGTCAAATTGTTATTAATATTAGATAAAATAAATTAATGATTCTCTGACCTAAGCTATAAAAACTAAGTTTAGTGTTGAAGTCTCTACTGTTTCTTAGATTTGGAAGACCATATTTAGTATAAGAGAAAGACATATCAAATGTGGTATTTTTTTAAGCATTTTAAAATACCTTTTTAATGATGGTGTAAATTACAAAGAGTTTTGTGAAAAAAATGCCGGTTAACTGTTAAATTTGCGAGGATGGACATATTTTGCATCACATGTGGACTTTTTTAAAGCTCTTTGATAGGTCTTTCGAATGATGATATAATATACAGGGTGTTCCAATTTAAAAAAAATATATTTTGTTGTAATAACTCGAAAACCCAATGTTTATTTTTTTTCGGTTTGCACCACGTTAATCAGCGGAAAAAGTACTACAACTTTACTAACTAAACTAACAAGAAATATTCTATTTCCAATATTAAAGTATAGTGCCTATACTTAGGAATGATCAATCTGTATTAGTTTAAATTCTTTTGTTGTTCTCAACAAGCGAGAATTTTTTAAAATCTTTTACTGTAAAATAATTCATATAACCTTAATGAGAGGTCAAAAGAGAAACACTAATATAACAAACCTAATTTTGTTGTTATAGTTTTATAAAAGTTTAAAAGTTTACACACTAAAGTTATCTTAATAAAAAATAAAAACATAAAACAACCAATGTAGCATAAATGCTAAAATAATACAATAATATTGAAACAAACAACAATGTCCTTAACTATTTTGCACTAATGTTACTAAAAATAGTTTTAAATTATATTTTTATTATAGTTCTTCTACGGCATCTGTTAGCTTTTTAATGTTATTTGCTATTTTATGCTTCGCAAGTACACTCTGTTCTTTTAGGTGAGCCCTTGTATTTAGTATAATAACTTTTCAAATGGCATAGGCCATTTTGCTTTTTGGTAATTGTTTACTTATCGGACACCATGCTGCTTTTGGTGTCTTTTTGCAAGAAGGAGTTTTTGGTGCGCTAATTATGAATCTGAAAAAACTTTTGGTCGGCAACGTTTATTAGCGGAATATTCATCTTCAAACCTAAATAGAAATCTAACCTAAATTTACCTTATTTCCCTTCTTCTTGCACAAAATTCTTGAGCTTTCTGCTAAATTGTCACTAAATATTTTATTTTTAATTCTTAAAACCCCATATTTCCATTTATTTTACCACTTTTTTTCTAAAAAATTGTAAAGCTTCACTTTTAAACATTTCAAGTACAGTAAGCCATACCGGCCATGCCACAAGTGAAGTTTTACAAAATTATGAAAAAAGGGTGAAATAAATAGGAAAATGGGTTTTTAAGTAGAAAGCCAATATTGAGTGCCGATTCATCTTTAAATCAAAAGTTGTTTGTAAAAAGAAGAGTTGAATTTGGTGAAAATAAGGTGAATTTGCTTTACAAGTTTGATAATGGGTATCTCGAAAACAAAACGTCGCTGACTAAAAATCTTTTTAATTTGTAATCAGCGCCCCAAAACACCCCAGTGTGCCGAAAATTATCAAGCTCGGCGTGGTGTCCGATAAGTAAACAATTACTTTCTTTTTACCTTTAAATTTTTCACGTTTTAATTTTTTTCTTAAGGCTTATTCTAATATTTTCGGATAAGATAAATATTATTACATGTATTTTTTTTAATGTTTTTATTTTATTTTGATTTTTACATTATTCAACAAAATAAAGATTTTTGATATCTGAAGTTAAAAAATGTGATGTTGAAAGATCGAATTTACGTATACATTCAAATTTCTCGAATGGTATTGCGAAGGTCACTCAAGAATACATCTATTTGGAAACATTCCCAAATTAAATAATAGACTCTTCGCCAGGTTGTGCATACGCACAGATGCGAATGCTGTCAAGAATTGAGCCCCAGGTGGCGTCCTTTACATTTTACGACAAAAACATTGGCAGTTTTTAATTCCCCGCTCTGAAAAACTTTTGAATAGTAAATTTTGTACAAATATGTCATATAACAAAGAAAATATTGAAATATTACTAAAATTATATAAAAACTTGACGAAAAACTTAAAAAACGGCACCTTATATCTTGCAAACGATAGGATAAATTGCGTTGGATCGTTGAATTTTGGTGTAAAGACTTTGTGATAGCATTTCATACACACTTTTTAGAGACACCCTGTATAATTGTTTTTGTATATTGTTTTAAACTTATTTTACAATGTATAAAAAGTACTTTAATTATAAAAAGATTTTAGGTTACACTTTCTATACTAAGAAAAAATGTGGTGATGGTCCTTAACTTTAAAAGAACTAGCCTTGCCTAAAAGGTATAATTTATTCTTTACTTTTATATTACAATAACTTTTTTATCTGTTTTTACAAAACTGTATATTTTCAACAATCTTCATACTCTTAATGGCAAACGTATTCCACGAAGTTCAATAATTTTGTTTTTTACTTCATCGGGAATGTTTCTTTTCAAATTTGGATGGTCCTAGAAAATTTCGTGGTATAGTGCTTACAGGATCCATAAATCTAACAGGATGTCGAAAGTCTTTGGGAAATCTTAAATGTCCCTTGAAACCATCTAAAAAAGGCCAGAGATTTTTAGGAAATATTTATCTTTTTAGTAATGGCGTGGAGTAACAAATCTTTAAATAATTGTGACAAGAAAAAGCATAGTAGCTCTTAATTTTTAAATAGAGGGTGTTTCCTAACTACGGTAAAAAACTTAAGATGGTGATTTCTTATGTATTTTTATAGAAAAAAGTTTCTATAAGCATATGTCCGAACTTGTCTTATTTCTGAGATACAGGGTATTAAAAGTTTTAAAAAAGCCAGTATTCTTAAACTATTTTAGAAACCGTTTAACCAATTTAGATGAAACTCGGTACACTTGTTTAATGTACTAAGGCGCTTGTAAAACTCTACTAAGATTAAATTTATTACGTTCAGTAACTTCTCAGTGGCCACCACAGCCAATATTATTAGTTAAAAAACTACGCCAATAACTTTACAAAGTGTTAATATTTTTTCTTCAGAATAAGTAATTAAAGTCGCAAATTTTTGGTCTCTTGTATTTTCTTTGTATCTTGCTTCATTTTCGATAAAAAATAATTAAAAACTTAACAATTTCGAGCTTAGTAAATAAGAAAAATATCAATTATCGATAAAATACACGACTGCTTATTTATTTAAAGGCAAATAATTGTTAAATTTTTTTATATCATGTATATGGGTACTTTTTAAAAGAAATGAAAGTGGTTTTTAATATTATTTCTCGAAACCGAAGCTATGTAGATACGCAAAAATACTAAAAAAATAATTAATTTGGAAAAAACATAAAAGCTTCATAAAAAGTCAATGGCGTACTTTCTCGTCCCAATAATATTTGCTATACAGTGTGTTACTAAACAAATGCAAAAAATTTAAAAGGTGATTTTTCACCAAAAAATAAGAAATAAACTTTATATAAACATATGTTCTAAACGTCTTAGGTTTTGTACTACGGGATGTTTTTTAAGAATATTGTTTTTTTATAATAAGTTTTATACCCATTCATATATTTTTAAAAATTTAGGAGACTTACCCTTTGCACCAGGAGTAATTTTTTGGCATACAAGAAATAAAATAATTTATACCGGTGTCGTCCATGAGGGGTTTAAGGTAAATATTTTTTAACAAAAAATTGGACGACACTGTATTTTTTTAATATACATTTTTTTCAAATTCCCATTTATTTTAGAACAAATTTAATTTCTTGCTTTTTTTTTTGTTTAATGTACGGTTTTCGCCTAAATTAATAAAAACCATTTTTTGGCATGGTCAGTTTATATTCCTAATATAAAATTCTATATAAAAAAATAAGTCTTTGTTATCTATATATTTAAACGCAAAGTCATAGTTTTATGTTTTATTTCCTATTTTTTTTAAACACAAAATGCAACGTGTTGCCTACACCGCAGGGAATATTACGTCAAACGCAGTATCGATAGGGATGGCAACGATATATCGATTACTTTAAAATATCGATATATCAAAATTCAAATATCGATATTCTTAATCGATATTTAACATCTCGATATATCGATATATCAATATCAAATATGTTTGATATTAGAGGTAAATGAGGCAAAATTATTACCCCTTTTTTAACTAAAACTAGATTCAGTAGTTCAAAAACCGAGGCCTTTTTTGGACATATGCACATATGAATTTTTTTCCTAGTTTTTGTTGGAAAATTACCGCCTAAAAATTTTTGCATTTGTTAGGAAACACCCTGTATAATCCTGTTTTGGGAAAAGCTTTACAAGAGCCTTATGACCTTAAATAAGTGTACCAAATTTTATTTAGATCGGTTTAAGGCTCTTAGGAATCTAAGAGCGTATAAAATGTTAAATTAAATAAACCATTAGCTAACATTTATTCAATTACTGCTTAATTTACCTTAATTGGTATAATAACATCTTTAATTAATTTAAACTACATTCCTAATTGGTGGTAATGATCTTGATTTAAAAATTAAAGCAGCTTTTCCAAATCTTTAATTACCTTTTGGTGACATCAAAGTTAAGCATTCTTGTAAAATGTAAAATCATAAATCTATTTTTTTAAATTTATCTGGTTATTCCGAAGCAAAATATTGCAACTAGGAAATATTTAAAATTGGCCAAAAGATAATTGTTCGGACAATAAGTAAGACACATATTATAAAGTAGTTATTTATAAGGCTAAAAGTAAATGAATTGCTTATTTGGAAAAAAATAATGATAACAAAATACTTAAGCAAAAGAATTTTAAAAAGAGGGTGTTTCTTAAACTCTTGATTTTGTATCCGAGGTCGCAAAAAATTGAAAAACGTGATTATTTGAGTAGTTAGTAAAATTTTTATATTAATACTTTTATTTTTTTATTTAAGGGCAAAATGTCATTTTAAAAATGTATTTACAATAAAACGGGTATTTAAGAAATAAATTATAAAAGTTTTTAGGGCAACATAATAAAAAATATTAAATAGAAAAAAACAATTATTTTTGAAAACACCAAAATTAGTTTCATAAAAATTTTTGATACCCCTGTAAAATACATAATGCAATATATTGCTTAAATGACATATCGCCTTAAAATAAAGGTTTTCTCTTTTTAAATCATATTTTTTACAAGCAAAATTTCTTATGGTTCGTTATTTTACATCAGAAAAAATTACCCGTGGCGACTTTTAAAATCCGAACTAAAAATTTGGTCCACCTCTGTACCCAGGGTTAATGTAATTGTTATAATCAGACATATTTTTATGCTGGCTGTAAAAATCTTTGTTTTAATATTAAAAGTGTATATGTCGCAGTTATATTAGGCAAATGGCTTCTGCCTAGGCAAATGCCTTCTGCCTCGGCAAATGACTTCATAAAAATAATTTTTATTTAAAAACCATTTGCCTGGGTAAATGCATTTGCCGTAGTACTTGTTAGGCAAATGATATATTTGATAACATACTACAGTAAAAAGCAAATGCACGTGTAATTTGATGTATTCAAAATTATTTTTTTATTATTAGGAAATTAAAAAAAAGATTTAACTAACCAGAACTAATCATGACCGTCAGGTTATGCAAATATTTCTATTTTCATTTGTCTAAAAATTGCTTAGGCAAATAGAATCAAATGCCCTTTGACTAGGCAAATACCATTTGAAAAAGAAAATAAACCATTTCCCATGCAGAAGTCATTTGCCTGGGCAGATTACATTATTGGTAGTTGTGCTTATAAACGTTAAATATGAATTGTAATAAAAGCAAATACTTGGAAAAAAGCAAACAATACAAATTTAAAATATATGTATATGACCTTTTTCTTCAATCGCCAAAATCCTGCTATTATAGCACAATCTGTCTAAAATCAGTCGCCCAGTACATAAACAAAAACTTTTACATAACCCAACCTAAAGGTTACTTGACTTTTAAATGATACGGTTTTGTTTATTTATTGATTTAAATAGTTTACGGAATAACGAGTACAAGGTAATGCAGACGGGACAGTGCCAATTAATGGGCTTGAAATGTCATCAGATGTATAGTTTTCGTTTTAAATATAAATTAATTGAATAACAAACAAGAATTACATAAAAGTTTTATTTAAGTTTTATACTCTACATTTGGTATTTTTTTAAGGCATAAAACTGATTTGTGGGTATCAAAATGATTTGGACAAAATAGAAAAGGTGGTTCAAACGGGGTTTGTTCCCTCTTTCGATAGTATTAGCGCTACCTTTGAAATTTTTGACAAACTAAAAGCCTATAAATTTTATTGATAAGGGAAGTTGCGAAAACCTTCTTGTTTTTTCTAAAGGTACGTGTTTCTTTCCTCTCTACACTAAGGCAACTAAAATTATGAATAATTTTAGTCGAAATATGCTTATTTTTTCTCGTAATATGAAGAGGAAGCCACCTGCTTTCCTTTGCTAAGGTTCAAAGTGCCCTAACTTTTTTGCCCATGTATATTATAATTTTGTAATAGAATTTTTATTCTCCCATATTTTTTGCCCAAAAAGGTATACTTAATAAATATTACTACGATCAATCGTTTTCAAGATAATTTGGTTTTAACCGAGGATTGAAAATTTATTCCATTTATAAGTTTGCCATTGCATTTATTAACGCTTTATCTAGGCCCCCTTTCCAAAAAGTCTGTACAAAATGCTACTACAAATTATTTGAGTCAAAATACAATTATCTTATGTAATTTACCTTAGTCGAAAGTTTGCTGGTTTGCAAGATTTAGAATGTAAAATTTTCCATTTATTGTTTAATTGGATATGCTGTACTTCGCAAACGACCAACTAAGACAAATTAGGTTATATTATTGTTTTCTAGCGTAAGGAAATTAAAGTTTAAATTTGTACAGACCTTTAGAGAAACCCGGATGGCTTAAATAACGCGTAATGGAATGCGACGGAATTTTCTTTATGTGAAATAAAACGTTTAATCTAAAATATCTTAGAAATGGCTACTCGCAGCAATATTTATTAAGTATACCTTTTTGTGCAAAACATATGGCATAAAACCAATTATTATCTACTAGAATTACAATATACCTAGAAACAAAAGAATAAAGACACTAACCAGAATAAAAGCGAAGTAATGCAAGTGGCTCCTCTTACATTTAACAGCAAAAATATAAATAGCTTTTGATTCCTTACCTTAAGAAACGCCGTATACCAAATTTTGTAAAACATATCAACAATAAAAAAATATTTAAAAAGCACTAAAATTAAATAAAAACTTTGACACCCTGTATCTCGCAAACAAGTAACTTTTCGAAAAGATAAATTGCGTTAGAACGTTGTATTTTGATCAAAGGACTTTATGGTGGCCTTTTCTACAGACTTATTTGAGACACTCTGTATATTATTAAGGTCCAAATACAAGTGCATTCACTTAATGATAGATAAATGTCCAGACAATAAATTTTAGTATAATTCTATGTCAAAAACCCAATAATTTGTTTTGAAGTAAGTTGGAAATAGCGCAGAAATTACCCAAAAAAGTGTATAGTAAATTTTCTTTTTTTTCGTGATCACTTCCATATGTAATAAAAAAGGGAAGCTAAGATTGCTATCTTAAGGAAAAAGCGACAAAAAAACAAATAAACAGTAAACAATATTTTAGTTTAAAAAAAAGGCAAATTTACACAAAAATATACCGTGTGAGGCTTTCGCGGCCATCTTCTGCTAAACTTAAGTTTTTGGGCTATTCGGCCGTCGTTGTACTACAAGACAAGAAATGACAAATATAAATGTCAAACTGACAGCTGGGCGCTATTTAAAAAAATAGGAAAGGGTGTCTTGTAGTACATCATTTTAAAGCTCCTGACGAGTACTTTACAACTCCAAAATATAAAGTGAAAACCTTTACCTACCACAAAATGTCGGTACTTTAAAAATTACCTGAATATTTGCACCCATAGACGGCTAGCGTTGTCATATGGCAACATCTAATTATCTGGGCTTGTTTTATAAGACTAATAAATCTTTTTGCATAAAACTATACAGGGTGATTCACGGTCGATGGTAGGTTAGACGTTTATGGAAAACGGAACGCAGAATTTTTCTGAAAATTTGGCATCTTACATTTTCTTATCTGTTCTATCGATCTAAAATATTTTCAGCATTGCGACGTTGCCGCTTCTATCAAAAGTCCTAGAAACTTTATTTTTTTAATGGAACACCCCCTATATTAACAAGTTTTTATATTCGCCCTTTATTTTAAAACTTAGATAGAGATAGGTATAGGGCAATATCAACAAAAGTTTTATAATAAAAGGCGAATATAAAAACTTGTTAATATAGAGGTGTTCCATTTAAAAAAATAAAATTTCTAGGAATTTTTGATAGAAGCGGCAACGTCGCAATGCTGAAAATATTTTAGATCGATAGAACAGGTAAGAAAATTTCTGCGTTCCGTTTTCCATAAACGTCTAACCTACCATCGACCGTGAATCACCCTGTATATGATTATCTTACATCACATCTTTCTAATAACTTTACTTATAAATTATTTATATCAGTTATTAATTTATTATTGTTGTTTTACTTATTCCAAAACCAAGCTTATAATTTTTACCAAATGAAAAAATGATAATTTTTAATCACGTGTACAAAAAAGCTAAAGAACTCCAACCAAAAATAATATAATGGGGTTAGATCAAGATTCTTTCTAAAAGCAGAAAACCGATGTCTGGCTTATCTATACAAAATTGGCCGTTGGATAAAGCCACTAGTACTAGTTAATGGTATTGTTGAGCCGTTAATGGATTAAGAAATAAAAAAGTTATTGACATTTAAAATGTGGACAAGTTAGATTGGACGCACTGTACAGAACTTAACATGTATTGTCGTATAAAAAAGACATTTATGACCAGTTTTACAATTGCGAGTTCAGCTTAGGATCAGTTAAACTCAACTGGTGGTTACAGCTGCCCATATACTGCCCAAAATACAGGATGTTATGGAAATACGTTAATTTACTAAAAACCTTAAAATCCTTGTGTAAAAATAAATTGAATAAAAATTGTTAAAAATGGCGGACCCCCATTAGTTGCTGAGATAATAAACCCCAAAAATGTATGGTCAAAAGAAAATTCCGCCATTTACCTTTTGGTGTTTTCCCATTAAAAACAGCTTTAAGCCGCTTTGACATGTGATGAGGCCAACAAACTTCTAAAGAGGTGGCTAAAGTTATTTTGTTCCTAACGAGTTCTATTTACGGACCTAGTGTTCAAATAAAAAATAATTAAATAAGGCTTGAATTATGTCTTAATAGGGCATATGCTAAAACTAACCTCCGTTTGCACAATAAACATATATACATTTATTTTCCGCTCATTACTAATTTTTATTGCCGAAAAAATGTTTTCATTGTTTAAAATTTCTGAGACAATTAATTTCCTAATTGCTTAGCAACTTAAAAATATTAATTGATTTAGTAAAAAACAAACACTTTTGTGATAGAATAGTCAGTGTTGATAGAATAGTCAGTGTTGTTGCTTTACTTTTTAATTAAAACTGCCTTTTTACCTGTTTTTAAAAAATACAAACCTAATTTAACAAAACTTTGTAAAAGTGTAGAACAATATTCCCAGCGACATTTATAGTTTAAACTAAAAATAATTACCGTCAGCACTACTGAAAGGTCAAAAAGGAGTGTAAAACCAGCAATGTTAAAGTAAAATTAAATGTTAAGTTATCGACATTTGGGATTTTTAAAGTTTAGGATGTTAGTGGTAGTAACAGGTTTCGGTAATAATTATTGTTAGTATAAAGTAAAGATATAGCCGGGAGTAATGGTCTGAAAAGTTTTATTTAAAAAAATATTTTGTCTTTTTAAAAGCAAGTAAAGGGGACTTTTAAAGTAAAGTAACAACAGTGTCTTTTTATTATAAAACTGTGAGTTGCGAAATTAATCCGCCCAGCAAATTATAAACAATAAAAACATTTTTTGCGCAAGTAAGAAAATTAATGCATGTTTAAAAGACAACAGAAGATATGACAAGCATATTTTCTATTAAAAGGTAAATCAACCCTTATTTAATGATTTTTTTCTTGCTACAATTTGTTTTTAATATGAGGCTTTTAACCAGAATTTTAAAAATGATTAAAATTTAATAGTTTACCACTATTCTACCCTATATTTATTTATATCGTTTATTGTGGTGTACTAATAAAATTAAAACGTAAACTTTGTAACTTTAATTGTTTGTTTGTTTGTAAAGGCTAATCTACTAAAATACCAAACCGATCATAAAATTCATTCACAATCAGTAAGCTACACTATTCAGGGGTACTATAGGTCACGGGTCGGCTACTTGTGTATAAAAAGGACGCTTGATAACATGGCAAGAAAAGCTGTTTACTGCCCCGGTATTTAGAGTGTTTATTTATACAGGAACGTAGCAAATGAGCAAAAATGACCTATTTTTAAAATTTATAAATTAATTAAAAGGAAAAAAGATCTTAGTGTGTCTTTACAGTGCCCAAGGAGTCATACATTTCATTATATTAAAGTATTTTCTTAACATCAAGTAAATACCAAGAATAACAGCAATATATTTTAAATGAGCAGGTTTAACAACCAGTTGAGTTTAACTGATCCTAAGCTAAACTCGCAATTGTAAAACTGGACATTAATGTCAAACGTTTTTTAGAATATCCTGAAACTAAAGCTAAAATTTAAAAATTTAAAACCTTAATAATAGTTATTTTTAATAATTTTATTTTCATTCAATTTTATCTTGACAACGGTGGCAGACTTGCCACCAAAACTTCGATTTTTAATTTTTAGTTACATGTTTTATTTTTTGTTTCGATTTTTTGGGAGGTTTTTCTCAATTTTGTTTTAAAAAATATCAAATTTGGCGTGTACCCAAATAAATACCATCAACTAAATGAATCCGCCGAACCAACAGAGAACATATCTTTAATATTATTTATTTAAAACAAATAAAATTGTTAATTCTAATTTTATTTTGTCACGGTTAATTAATATAATTTTACTTTTACTTACTTGTTATCGACCTGTATTCAATATATGCCCTAAAGCCTTTATTTCCTGCAACCTGATAGTGAACAACTCTAACTTTGCCATCTGGTTGCAAAAACTGTAATAGCCTGTAACTACGTCATTTATTCTTTCTTCTGTTTGTTGACTTATTACTTCTTTACTGTCTATAACGTAATTAAAAAAGTAGCCCTGAAAACTTAAAATTGTTAACATTTTAGAAATGAATACCATAACCATTTTTAGATACTATATTATATATATATATATATATAAATATATATATATATAAATATATATATAGTATAGATATATATATATATATATATATATATATATATATATATATTTTCGGAAGTTCTTACCAAATGGAAAAGTTTTGAATATTAACTTTACAAAAAAAGTGCCTCCTAATACATCCAACATAGAAATATTTCTGTGAAAATGTATTTTCTTATCAAGCAAGACTTTTTATAAACAGACACATGATTCCGTAAAGTTAATAATTAAAACAAATTTCATTTGGTAAGAGCTTTCGAAGACATGCTTTATATTTAGTTTAAGGAGAGTAAGCTTAAAACTGTATGTTTTTTAAGCGTATTAATTTTTTCTGTAAAACTTTTTTAATATAAATTTATTCACAAAAATTTTCTGCTAAAATAAAAGTTTTATAATTCTTTTTGAAGTTTTAGAGTAGTACTACCGATACCACAAGAGTAAAATAGGTACTTAAGGTAATTTGACTACCCCAGTACTTAAATTTGGAAACGCTGCGTAAAAATACTGGGGATCATATGCAAAAATCTATTGCATAAGCATCTTTAAATAGGTTCTCGGTTTTATATTGTTATGTTTATTTATCAATAAAATGTTTGAATCAAACTTATGAAATTACCAAAAAAATGTTTCAGTTGCTAAAAAAAATTATGACAAATTTTTAGAAGAAGTAAAGTAGCACCTAAATTTAAGGATAAACAGGAAAAATTTATGTTTCGCAACCTTTCAACTAACGTAAATATTGATACGTCGGATTATAGTCGTCGATATTTTCACTTAAAAATACTTGGTAAGAACATGTTTTGTAATTATGGCGGATATTTATTATAATTAACTGGAACTTGTAACCGAAAGACGTATTAAACGGGCATCAATTGTAGGTCCCCATATACCGTATTCATTAAAGGTTTCAATTTTGGGCGCATCATAACCCTTCGGCGGCGTTGCCACATTTCAGTCACATAGCATATTTTACTCAATTATTTATTAATTACTCCCATTACGAGCTCCGATAAGGTCGAATTTTAATTAGCCAAAATATTCATTTTTTTCCGTTGATACAACTTTCATTGAAATCTGAAAGTCAGTTTTGGTAAAATATAATGAAATCTGTGATTTCTCGTAAGGATACATGTTAAAAGCAATTATTTTTTAATATCAGTAACTCTTTTTCAGTTTTCTGTAGACCTACTAAAATTTTGTTGCTTATTATTCTTAATATGAACTACCGATATGCTATCTTCATATCGTCACCTTAATTGTAAAAGCACCTAACTCCATTTTTAATAAAACATGCATTGCCCATCTTTAGCCTTATACAGTAAGGCAAAAAATGTCATCACACATTTTTTATTTTTAATTAATTATAAAAACCACCTAATTCCAATTTTTATCAAAAAATGTGATTTTGATGCATTTTTAGCCTTATTTTATAAGGCTAAAGATGACAATACATGTTTTGTTAAAAATGAAGTTAGGTAGTTTTACAATTAAGGTGACGATATGCCAAGTTTCATAATTTTCTGAACATCAATCCTTACACCGGTACTACTACCTTAAATTTCTTTATGGTTTCACACATTTCTGGTTAACAATTTTAATGTAGCATTTGAAATACTTATTAAACTACTTTTTTAATTGTTAGTACTTGTTTAAACCAAATAACTTACATGTTCGGTAATTTCACACTGTAAAAACAATACAAATTTGCTTATGACGGCAATAAAAACCTAAAATAAAAATAACATAAAAATGTATGTCAAAGAAGCGGCAACTTTTCCTGATTATAAAAAAAAATTACTTTGTTTATGATAAAGGTTGATAAACATTACCATGTGAACTACACTAACAAGGAAACTATTCCAGGTCTTCGTCACCGATTTTGATGAAACTGCAATATGATGTAGTTGGTACATACATACATAAAAAATAAGAGGCACTTATTTTTTTTTATCTGCCATTAAAGCACTTTTAAGGGGTGAAATGCACCCCTAAATTCACCAATTCACCCTTAATTGTCTTTTTCAAATATCTTAAAAACTAATTATGATAACAACAAAATGAAAACCCTAATTTTATTAATAGAATTTTCCCATACGGCCTCTATTTATTTTTTCTCAAAGATATTTGAGATATTTGAAAAAAAACACTTTAGAGGGTGGATTTAGGGTGCATTGACCCTTTAGAAGTGATTAATTTTTTGATGTACTGTAACATACTGCAGTTTCATTAAAATCGGCGAAGGATACCTGTGATAGTTTCATTGTAAGTTTGTAAGTAATAAAAGGTAAAGTTCTTTGGGCATATGGCTCATTAACTGACATTAAAAATAAATAAATAAATAACCTGTAAGAATTCGGCCTTTTATTAATCAATATATATATATATATATATATATATATATATATATATATATATATATATATATATATATATATATATATATATTCATTGAGTATGCAACAAATGGCAAATTTTTTTATTTGTTATTTCTTCATTACTGCATTAAATTTATTGTTTAAGATAGTCCCGTTACACATGAGACGTAGAACGCGCCCTACGGCTGACAATAGGTTTGCATTAAAAGTAATGTAACCTTTCACATGCAGGCGCATATTGCATTCTGCGGTACGTAGAAAAGTTTTTCTTTAACTTTGATTGTTGAGGCTTTAATTAATTTTAAAAATTACCCACAATTTTTGAAACACCCTTTACAATAGTAACACTTATTATTTTAAATTTATAAAAGTTTTAGCAAATAAGATATGCAATATTAAATAATCCAGAATGTAACAGAAATTGTAATTAATTTTATAAAATTTAATATTCGAATACATTTTTGTGGCTTTATTTATAAAATTAAGAAAAATATGGCCATGTATCTAATAAAACTGTCATGTTAGAAAAAAACATTGGCGTTATACAGGGTCACCAAAAATTTCATTTATTTTTTAAATAGTCCATGAAGATAATCTTAAAGGGACACCCTTGCTAAAATAGGTACTACATTTAATATAAATAGTGTATTAATACCATATTTATATAATTTAATTTATTTAAATTTGTCGCGTAAGTTTAATTTAAACATGCAAAATTATATAAATTAGGGGAAAAATAAAATCCTTTTACACCATTCTTCGTTATTTCAAAAGAGCATAATAAATAACACGAATGCTACGTACCAAGTTTTGCACGGTTTTATGAAAAACATAATAAATTAAAATCGTGAACTGGATAACACTACAAACTATTGTACATTGAAGGTATAGTGATTGTTAGATGCAATTCATAGCATGTGCAACGGATTACGGGGTAGGGAACTCTTCGTGATACATTCTAATAAAGCCATATAAAGAATGATTAAATGGGTAATCTGCAATAATACGAATTACATACCAAATAAAAAAGAAAAACAAATCCCCTATTAGTTTCACGGGTAAATTTAATAACAATATAATTTTTATTTTTTTATTTATTTTTTTGGTTTTGGATAAAAAAACAAATAATTTTTCTATATATATTATGTAAAGTATTGCAAATGGGTTGCCTTAAAATATACAGTGAAGGAGTTATTAACAAAAAAACAAATATTTTGGTACACCCTGTATATTGTATTTTTTTTACTACATGACCGTTCCTTAGTAATATCATTTTATTTATTTTATTAATAAATTTTAAGTTTGTTTTTGAAATTTAAAATTATTACAATTTTATATAATGCATATGAATAATATAAAGTACCAATTTAGAGAATGTGCGATATAATTTTAAGATTTCTCAAAATTAAATATTATACGCTTTACCATAATGTTTTAGCCACCCATTTGTGGTACTTTTTTACCATATAATAACTAAATATTGTCAGGGCAAAAATATTTCGATTTCGCATATGAAATAAATCATTTGTAATTTTTATCGTATTAGTTCATTTACTTTATTTATTATTAGATAATATAAAATAAATCAAAATTTACTCTTTATGCAGTTTGGCGGTTTACGGCGTTTGTCAAACTTGTTGTTTCATGGAAAATGTAAAATTCGTCAAATTAAAGTCGTTGCAGAAATAGCGTAAATAAAAAAATAGATAATTTAATGTAAAATCAGGAGGTAATGCGTTCGGTTTGGGAAAAAAAGTTCTACATGGCTGTAAAAAAAGGTTTGCTTTAAAAAAAGGTGATATATCCCTCTGGCAACTGACGCACTGACATACTGTATAAGCAATAGGTAAGGTATATCGGCCAGTAAAGCAACAACAAAGAATGAATTATCCAATACGAAATATTTACAGGCCGGTATTCCGTTAGACTGTTTTTTTCTTACATTGCCCATGTGTTATGTTATTTAGCTGATCCGATATAATTTAAGTACAACAAATTGTTTTATACTAGAATAAAAAGCCATTATTCTACAACAACTTTCCAAACAATAACTAACTGTAAGTAATTTGTAATAACTTTTTATATTTTATAAATAAAATTAAGTGTTAGTTAACGCTGGTTTATAGGTTAAGTAAGTAAATATGTATCAAAAATAAACAAAATAGCAGACATACCTATCAGTAGTTTTTACAATGGAAGGTAATTAATAAAATGTAATTTTTTATTGGTCACTCTGGTAGTGACTTAATTATTTAGAAATAATTAGAGCCAAAATTTTATTTTTTTCTTCATTTTTAATCATTGATGAACATATTGCTGATATCTAATAATAATATAATAATTTAATACGGAGTTAAAATTTATTAAAGTATACAGGGTGTTCTATTTAAACAACCTTTTACAATAAAAATTATGGTTTTGAGACACCTTGTATATTAACTAGTACTGCGAATAGAAGTAAGGTATCCAATTAAAGAAAGTATTTTAAGTTTATTTTTATATCTTTTACAGGGGCAAAGTTATTTCGTGTATAAATAGAGGTGGGACACCCTGAATACATCATTTTAAAGAAAAAAGTTCTTTCGCTATAAGAAAAACAAAAGATGATGATCCGAAGCGAAACGTTGATATTAAAATCTGAATGCAGAGATGCATTGCTTTTAAAAAGTTGTCCTGATTCTATTTTTACAGATTCTAAAAATAATAAAAAATTAAAATAATACAGCACATACAGCTCAAAAATCAAAGAAGATACAGGTGTCGTCAAAGCGGCATTAAATTTGCAGTTAAATGGCCTACAAATTTCCTTATTTTAAGCATCTTTCTATTTCTTATAGTTTTCACAATATCACAATACATTTCATACTGATTTTAAACACACAGTATATACCTTTTAAAGCTTGTCTAAGATAAGTATATTTTGCCATACAATGTAAAACAAAAGTACCAAATTCTTAAATCAATAATTGCTTTTCTAAAAACAAACTAATTGCACCATAAGAACAAAAACGCTTGAAATCTTATTTAATTTTCTTATTACAATGTTCCCTAAATTACTAAAACAATGTAAATGGACGTTAAGACCAGTTTTCTTTATCAAAAAAACAGAAAACCTATTAAATCATAAATTGGAAATGCTGTAATTGTTCTTATAATCTTAGAGTGTCTAGTCTGTGGAAATTCTGTCTAAGGTGATTTTTTCCAAACAATTTTTATTTTGTATTAAGAAGCTGCACCTGCTGGAGACAGCAACTCTTAAAATCTTAAAAGAGAAGAGGGTTAATTAAGTTATAATTGGTTTTAAAGGGCATTTAATGAACTTTTAAAAATACCATACAGTTGACTTTTTTGTTTTATATGTTTATTAAAATAGATTAGTTTTTATATCTGAAATTGCAATAAAGCATACCGGATGTCAGTGAATTTATTTGACAAGCTATAACTTCTAGAGTATTAGATATATCAAAATTAGACTGATATAGGTAACTGGTTGGTTCTGGTTATAAAAGAAGAGTTTATAGCAATTTTTTTCACTTTCTAGTCAGTTTTGGTTTAATCGGAAATGGCTTCGGTTTTGAATTTTGAAATAAAACACTTTGTATATTTTATCATTTCTTGATTTCTAAGACAATTTGAAGTTAGAGTGTGACAATAATAAGTTTTTAAACTTGTTTAATATTTTAGTACCATTTTTAATATTGCATTAGGGTAACCCTGACTGAATGCAAATTATTCTAGTGTCCCTAGGTAATGTTAGAAAAATACAATCGCAAAGTTTTAGTGACCAATATTAAAGATTAAGTCATAAATAAAGGATTATAGCAACCTAGAGCAACACTAAAAATGGACTGTCAAAATATACAGGGTATTCCATTTAAAGATTTAAAATTTAAGTAATTTTGGGTTAAATGGGAGTGACTAAAAATAAAAATATGCGAAAACTCTCCTCGTTTTGTACGATTTATGTTAAGCAAATCTCATATTGATATGTCTTATACTCTAGAACTATTGGCTTGTCTAATAGATTCGTTAATACCCAGTATATTTATATCTCGGGCTAATTTTATTTAATTTTTTTGTTGTGACTAAACAATACCTTAAAATACGCTAAATTAAACCTGAGCGCCATAAATAATAAGTGTAAAGACAATTTTAAACAAGATAATTTAAGTAATCATGACAAAATTAAAATTGAGTTGAAATTTTTTAAAAACACCATTAAAAGCTTTAAAATGCTAATACTAATACTAAAATAAATTTTTGTTTATAAATCCTGCCTAATAGAATGTTTTTATTCATAGGCATAAAATAAACATTTTTTTCTGTTCAGTGGAGAAAAATTTGACATTGTATCTGTGTTAACAGGTACTAAAATGTGACTTTTTAAAACTACTTTTTTGTGGCAAAAAGTAAGTACTTTTTTCCCGGACATACATAGACGTAAGTACAGGTAAATATTTAGTTTTAGAATAGTTTATTATACAAAACTTACATTTTTTTATATTAAGAGTCCACTCAGATATTTTTTAAATTTATATATTCAGGAAGAAAGAAAACAGTGTAGTGGAATCCAGGATTAACTATAATGTATTGGGAAAGTAAGGACCATTTTTGTGCACTTCAAAAATTTTTCTACCTCAATTTACATTACCTTGTAGGGGCGACCAAAAATTTTTGCAGGACCACTTTTGGCTCGGGTCACCCTTGGAACGACCCTGTCCATAGTAATGCAAGATCTAATTTGAAATATATCAGTCGACCAGTTTAAAACTTCAAATTTTACATAATTAATTTTTTGACTTTATTAATATGTTTTTTTCAATAATAGGTCGTCGTTTTGTGCATTATACACGGAAAAATTTAAGATTTTTAGCTCTCGGTTTATTGTTTCCTTCCACTTCGCATCGGGAGACAACACGACCTTAAGCTAAAATCAAAAGCTTTTTTCCCTTGTATAATAAATAACTATTATTAATTGTAATATAAACAAGTACAAAAATCACTGCTTGATGTAACTTCGTGATTACCGATGATTGATGAATGCTTTATTTATATTGATTACATATGTAACTGCCAATTTATAATTTCTTAAAATAAATTATAATCCGATAAGCTTAAAAACTTAGCATATAACATAAAAATATTTGGTACTGATTTGGTAATTGTAGCTTTGGTTTTCATACGTAGAAAATTTTTAATTATTTTTAAACAGATTTCACAGGTAATTTGAAAATTAGGCAAAATTTTTAAAACATAAAACCAGGTTAAATAAATATTGTGTTTGTATTACAAAGCTTAAAGAAGCTTAATTGCCTAAATAAAAAATAATTTAACTTTATCAATTTGATCATCATAATTTTTCTAAATAAGATTAATAGAAAAAGATCCTTGGTATTATTATTAAAGTAATAACTAAGTTGCAGCTTGGTTGTCTTTTTATGAAAATGATTTTTATCATTTGGAAAAGAAATGCTTAAAAGATTACAATAGAAAAATAAATTACCTCTTGTTTAAAGTTGAAGTACCACCAACTGCTTTTTCACTGATTAAAATATCATATCCTTAAATTATCTTTAAAAATGTATTTAATAAAATAATTTTTTACTACTTATTACCCTAAAAATAATGTCCTTTTACTACAACGTCAATAATTTATTTAGTGTTTTAAATAAAAAACACCTAAAGAAAATACCACAATAATTATATCTAACTTTATTAAATTTAGAAATATGGTCATTTAAATAAAGTACCCGAGTACTTAATTCCTGAACTATTAAAGTACCGCCATTTTGTGAGGGTAAAGGTAGTATTTTTACATTTAATTTTTTGTTTGAAGATAGTGCCCAGTAGCCATTTTTAATTGTGAATGTTGGCTCTAAAATATGGTATTTACGCATTAATTTGATTTTCTAAAATTTTAGTTATTTTAAATTAATCCGTCTACATTAACAAAAAAAAAAACAGGAAAAAATAACATGCACTGTATACTATGAAAAAGCAGTTAATCCTGGTTAATCCTGGAAGAAATAAAATACAAGCGAATTATTTTACTGGTGTATATTTAGGTGTACGTTAGATATTAAAATACCCGATTTTATGTTTCTCTCTTAACAAATCAAATATTATATTTTTCTTTGAATTTCTCTCAATCATAACAAAATAAAGCCTATACATTCCCAAATAGTGTAGCTTTCTGACTGTGAAAAAATGTTCACGATCGGTCTAGTATTTCCGAAAATAAGCCTTTTCAAACAAACAATTAAAGTTTCAAACTTTTACTCTTTATTTAAAAGTAATAATATAAATAAATATTGATAAAAACGACTAAAAATGGGTTAATTCGTTGCTTTTTTTAAATCTGTTTTTATAAAAACAAGAAATCCTCAGAGAATTGAATCAGGGCCGCCCGCATGACAGGCCAGCATTCTACCACTGGACCACCAAACTTTGTTTAATCATTATAAAATATAGACTATAGCACTTTTAAATAGTGTACCTTTCTAATTGTGAAAAGGTTTTTATAATCGGTTTAGTATTTCCGAAGATTAGCCCTTGCAAACAAAGTAATAGTTTATCCAAGATAGCAGACCTGTGCCGACTTTGTTGAGCGATAATAATATTTTTCCTGAATAGTGTAGCTTTCTAATTGTAGTATAATTTTTATGATAGGTTTAGTATTTCTAAAGATTAGCGGCTAAAAACAAACAAACAAAGTTGCAAACTTTACCTGTTGATAATATTAATATTATAAAAGAGATTAAAATTAAAACAACCTCTAAACATTTTTTACGACATAGGTTTAAGACCTTTCGATTAAAATTATTTTATGATAGTCTAATCATTTAATAAGTTCTTAACAAGACTGCCAGACGAACTGATCCATTAGAGGCGCTTCAAAAATGTGTGTTTTTTTTGTAAAATGGCTGATGGTCTGACTTTGTCATTACTTTTGTTAAATTCATGGACTGGTAGAAGATACTCTATAAACTATAAATAACCTATTATATTTATGAAAGTAAAAATTTTACTTGTAATATCTTTATGAGAATAAATACCCTAGATTTTTTTTATTACCTCTTAAACAAATAATGTTAATAACAATGCCATCTTCTTTTTAATTTTGCTTAAGAGGTGGCACTACATATAATTTAATTCAAGGATGCGAAAAATGACACATCATCATTTCGATTGTTTATTGTGTTTAAATTTTTTTGTTATTAAAAGAATACCTTATAGGTTTTGCCGACAAATTACAAGTTAGTCTAATATTGTAATATAGATGAAGTTTGTAAAGGTAATGATCCATTTAGGTAATTTAAACTCAAGGTGATAATACATGCAAAATATACCACTATAACCAAACATACCGAGTTGTGCGTGGCCGAGCGAAACATAGGAAATCCCATGTAAATTTTAAACGGGTCAATTATTGGCTCCTCTGTATATTTTACAGAAAAAAATGTACTTTATTAATTTAGTTTTTAAAAGACCGATATGACAAACCCTATTGACAAGTTTAGAAAAATTAATAAGCAAATATTAATTTACTCAATTAAATCTAATTGCAAAAATACCAAACTTTTGGTTCAGGTAAAGCCAAACAGAGAGCAGCCACAAGCAAACAATTCGTTATAAGGCTGTCGCTGATGTATTGACACTTTTCCGCATGTAAGTGAAAATATTCATTTTACAGATATCTGTTTGGTTTTTCCTGATCCGAATTTTGCAATTACATTTAATTGAATAATTTAAGATTAACTTGTAATTTTTTTTTCAAACCTGGCACGCGATGTTTGCCATATTGGTGTCTTCGAAAAGTTATCCTACATTTTTTCTATATAATGTATAGGGAGGCAATAAGTTCCCCTTTTTGTCCTTATAAAGGGTGTCTGTAAAAGGTCGGTAAAAATGCTACCACAAATTTCTTGGACCAAAATACGCCATTCAACCCAATTTACCTTAGTCACAAAGTTGATCGTTTGCAAGATACAAAGTGTTAAAGTTTTTATTTTATTTCAGTTATTTTTAAATATTATAATATAGAGAAGATATGGGATGAAGGAAAAATAATTAGAACATCTGACACCTTGTATCTCGCAAACCAGCAACCTTCGACTGAGGTAAATTGCATTAGATCGTTGTATTTTGGTCCACAAGAGCTTGTGGTAGCATTTTATACAGACCTTTGGACACTACCAGATGGCCTAGATAAAGCGTGAATGAATGCAATGGCAAACTTGTATAAATAAATGTTTATTCTGAAATATCTCAAAAACGGTTGCTTGTAGCGATATTTATCAAGTATTTTGAATGCCAAAAATACGGGAAAATAAAAATAATTTGCTAAAATTATAATATGTCGAGGTAAAAAGTTACGACACATTACCAATAACTCACAATTAATTTATATATCCCTGTATACCGTTTAAAACTTGTCTTAGATGGGTATTTTTCGCCATACAATGTTAAACAAAAATACCAAATACCTAAACCTAATTTCTTCAGTAACTTTCAAAGGGTTGTAGCTCCCTTAATATGCATTTTCGGCCATATGTTTATAGGAACTTTTTGCCTTATTTTTATGCAAGGATTACGCTCCTGAAAGGATGCCGCTTACTTTTGAATCACCCTGTATAGCCTATTGTACTAATAGCGTACTTTTCTGAGTGTAAAATATTTTTTGTGATCGTTTCGGTATTTCTAAGAATAAGCGCTTACGAACAAACAAACAAACAAACAAACAAACACAGTAACAAACTTAACCTCTTTATACCATTGGTATATATTTTTAAATTTGTCTAATTACAACAGAAAGCTGACAACTGCCAAAATATTTTGGTAGGTTATTCGACATGCACAATTTTTTGTAATATCCTAAAGATAGATATCCACGATAAAATAATAAATTTGTCAAAAAGTTTTATTTCCAGACATATGACATTGACACGTTTCTTAATAGATTTTTACGGTGAAAGATAACATTTCGTCACTCACAAGTTTAAGCAAGTGTTTAAAATTTTTATTTTATGAATCACCGTGTACAATATTATTATTTACAGTACTTAATTTAATGTTTTGTGCGTATTTAGAAACGATGATCGAAGAAAAGCTGCCGGTTATTATTACTTAATAGCATATGAAGGAAAAAAATTAATCAATTTTGGGTACGCAATTGGTTAACTGTCTTAAAGGAGGGAGCAACTTCGATTTTGACGAAATTTTGTATACGGGGTTTTTTTGGGCCGCTGATCACATAATTTTTTATTCCAAAAACGTTTTGTTTCCGAGATATCCATTATTAAATTTGAAAAACAAATCAACTTTATTTTTTGTATTAAATTGCATAGGTTTATTTTTAACCCTTTTCCATTAAAGCAGGTCATGGTGAAGCAGTGTACACATGGTTGCATCACTTTTAAAGGAAAACTTCATTAGTTATTTTATAAAAGGTGTATAATACATAAAAAATCGAGATTTTAAAGGCTTAAAGTAATATTTTGTATACCAAATTGTAGCAAAATCAAAGTTGCTTTAACTTTCGAGATAATTACCCGCGTTTAGATTAAGCAAAGAAAAAACAAACTTTTATGAATAACTGAGGAACAAGATTAAAAGTGGTGTAGGGAAATTAAATATCTTAATCGGTAAGGACCTTTTTGTTTCTGGACTAAAAATACCAAAATAAAAAATTGAAGGTTTTTATCGTATTATATATAATATTTAATTTAAAATAGTCTAAATGTATGATACCGAGCACCGCGGCACGCAGCAAACAGCCGATGTAACCGCCATTGCCAGAGCCCTTTATATTACCAGCAACCAATGACATAACATAATGGACCGGCCCTTGCGATCGCTTATTGACAGCAGAGCAGTGCGAGAGAGATAGAGCTAATTACGGCAAAAACGTGCATTTATATTTGTTTACCGTTGAAAGCAGTTGAATTTAAAAGTGATTTCTTGTGTTTTAAAGTTAATTGTAATACAGAATTTGAGTATAGTTGTTGTTCAATATGGTTCACTCATGTGCAGCCTTAAATTGCACTGCAAGGTGGAAAAAAGGCGATACAACGAAATTCCACAGGTAGGCACCACAAAACGGCACATTGTTTAGATAATTTTTCATTGTTATGTTTAAGTAAATAAAATGATTTTTATTTTGAATGGTACTTATTAGAAAACCTATTTTAGAATTCCCATTAAAGATCCCAGCTTAAGAAAAGCATGGCTGCTAGCTTTAAGCAGAAAAAATTATGATCCAAAATATGGATTTATCTGTGAAAAACACTTCTTGGAAAGTGATTATAAAGTAAATGTGTACGGAAATAGAGAACTAATAAAGGGATCTATTCCATCAGTGTTTGATTTTCACAGTCACTTAAAAAAAATTACTAAAGAAAGAAGAACTTTGGAGAGAAAACATTCCGTATCAGGTAGATTTAATAATGTAAAAAATGTAAATAAATTATTTATAAGGAATTTTTTTAACAGAGCAAGTAAGGGAATGTGAGGACAAGGGAAGCAGTGGTACAGAAGTACAAATGGAGGTTAATGGGGAACCCGAGAATACCCAATTGTTGATTACTGATTCGATGAATGAACATGTCGAGAATATTCCAGGATCTTCAACAACAGTGACTAAGCAGTGTCAGCCAGCTTTAAGGTATTAGGTGGCTTCTTTAAATGATTGAAATTTGTAGTACTAATTATTATTTTTTGCATTGTAGAAGAATACGAGAACCAAATCCGATATGGACAACACGGAAAAGCGTAAAAAGTTCTGGAAGGTTGCTCATGAAGCAGTTGGTAGATATAGAAAAGCCAGTAAATATTACCAGTGCAAGATTAGGAGACAAAAAATGCACATAAAGAACTTAAATTCCTTGTTGCTGAAGTTAAAAAATGAGCAAAAAATTTCGTCCACACAGTTGTTTTTTTACAGGTAGATGTAATGATTATCAATAAAAACGTAACAACCAAAAGTAGATTTTTTTTTTAAATCTTTGGACAATCCAGGAAGGCTAAAAGCCTAAATACTAACATACCGTGGGTGTCTTAAGCGAGGTAAGAGGAAGTCTGTTGACACGGCAGTTTCACATGTTTTAAAATGTAATTTACGCTTATTTAGTGCAAGATTTTTGTTATTTTGTGCATGTTTATGTTAATAGGTAGGTAGATTATGATGATTGTGCTTAGTTATATAGGCTATAAAATATTTTTGAGAAACAAAAAAATATTTTTGTAGTGTAATCAAGAATCAAGTACGTTTTATAAAATGTAATTGATAGATATTCAGTAGTTTTTGTTATTTTGTGCATGCTTGGATTAATAAGTAGTTATGATGCTCAGACGGGATTAAGGCCAGCATTAGACTATAAGAGATAATTGGATCTTTTATAATGCTGTCCCAAATTACATGTTATAGACTTAAAAATAGATAATGGTTATGGTTAAATTAAATTTGTAGGAGAATTTCCCTGAAACCCAAAGGTAGCTAATATTCAGACAATTAAAAAAGACAATATGTCAAATTATAGCCCAGAATTAAGATGTTTTCTATTAATTTTTCATTTTTATTCTGCATCTGCTTACAAGTATGTAAGGCAGGCCTTTGGAAAATCTTCCCTTCCTCATCCACGTACACTATCCAAATGGTACTGTTCTGTTGATGGCACCCTGGGTACACTGCTAAAGCTCTTCAAGCTGTGAAGGTCAAAGTTCAGACCGAAAAACAAGATGGTAAACAGCTTGTTGCAGGACTAATAATGGATGAAATGTCTATACATGAAAATCTACAATGGACCGGGAGCAGAAATGTGGGGTATGTGGACTTTGGGACGGAAATGGTTGGGAATGACTGTTTGCCAAAAGCTAAAAATGCTTTGGTATTTATGCTAGTTGGGCTGAATACTAGGTGGAAGGTACCAATGGCATACTTTTTGGTTAATTCTCTGTCTGCCGAAGAAAAGGCAAATTTGGTGAAGGGTTGCCTACAACAACTTGAAAAACGGGAGTAATCATTAAAAGCCTGACTTTCTATGGCTGGGCTACAAATGTTGCAATGTGTATAGAATTGGGTGCAAATTTGCAATTTCCAGACAAAAATCCCTTTTTATAAATCCCATAAATAGTGAAAAAATAACATAATGTTAGATGCATGCCATATGGTCAAATTAATTAGAAATACATTGGGTGACTGGGGGTTACTAATGGATGGAAATGGAGAATGTATAAGGTGGAATTTCTTTAAAGAGTTGGTAAAACTGCAAAATGAATCAGGGCTTCATTGTGCGACTAAATTACGTACAAGACATATTAATTATGTCAAAGAAAAAATGAAAGTTAAGCTTGTGGTGCAAACCCTAAGTGCCAGTGTAGCGGATGCCTTAGAGTATTGTTACCATGACCTAAATATTAAGGTATTTGAGGACAGTGAAGCCACTGTTTTATTTTGCAGAAATATTGACAAAATATTTGATTTTCTAAATACAAAAAATTTTTTTGGAAACACACAACATAAAAACCACTTTATAAAAATAATTATAAATTTGTTACATCTTTTGTGAAAGATTCAATAACATATTTAAGTTCATTAAAATCCCCAAAAGGGGAGCCAATTTTATCCTCCAGTAGAAAAACTGGTTTTCTTGGCTTAATAATTTACCTAACCAGCGTGCAAAACCTTTTTATAGAATTAGTTCAGACAGGCAAATTAAACTGTCTATTAACATACAAATTAAGCCAAGACCACCTTGAGATGTTTTTTGCAGCTCTTCGTCGTAGGGGTGGGTTTAATAATAATCCTACAGCGTGGGCAGTTTGAAAATGCTTATAAGAGGATACTTGTGCATACTGAGATAACATCCCCAGATACGGCGAGCTGTTTGGCACAAGATGACACCACTATTCTCAATGTTACCTCAAAAACCTCTAGCACACACACACACCTAGATTTTTTAAATGAGGAAAAGGATTTTTCAAATGAGGATGAAACAAAATTTCTTATAAATTATTCCAATATCGAAAATTGCTTATATATATTAAATATTGTTGAATATATAGCAGGTTTTGTGATGAGTAAAAAGCTAATGAAATCAGTAAACTGCGATATATGTGCTAGAGCTCTTTCTAGCGAGTATTCTTTGTCAAGCTTAATAAATTGGAAAAATCGAGGAAAACTCTGTAAACCATCGAGAGATGTGGTAAAAATTTGTTCCATAGCAGAGGGCATAATAAAAACGGTAACCAGTTTTTCTTCTCCCAATATATTATCTAAATTAATTTCATTAGCTATTAGAAAATTAAATATTAAGCAAATATTCTTATCTCTAGCACAACATTGTTTGGACCAGGATCCTTTAAATGGCCATATTTTACAGCTAGTAAATTTAATTTTAAAAAACTGTTTTAAAATTCGTATTCATCATTTAAACACTATTAGTAATGAAGTTAAAAATAGAATTCGTCAAAAATTAACCAAAACTATTATTTTTAGTAACCAGTAAAATAGAAACCAATATTTTTATTTGTATTTTTGATTAGAAATTTATAATGTAAACCACTTTTACCTAAAAACACCATAAAATTGCAAACACATTTGTAAATAAGTAATACATTTTTTAGAATTTTAAGTTTTTCACAGGGACCTTGAAAAAATCCGAAAAAATCGATTTTTTGCCAATATCTTGATAAATTTTAAGTTTTAATAAAAATAGTATACAGAATCAGCTAATAATGTGTCTCCCCGTGGCCTAGTGGACAGAGCTTTGATCTTCGAAGCCAGAGGTCGGCGGTTCGATTCCCAGCGGGAGAGACATATTTAGGTAGTAGTTAATTAAAAATAACGACCGTGGTGGCACTACCGCGTTGTCTAAAAGGTGCTGTGAAATGCAACTGCATGTTTCAGTGCTTGGACAACTTTGACGGAACAGGGGGAACGATGGGTTAAACATCTAATAACCCGACACCCACGGTACTCTGGTATTTAGGCATAGACCTTCATGGGATGTCAAAAAGATAAAAACAAAATATCATATCACATAGGCATTGTAAAGAAAAGAGACAATCTAACGTGAATACTTGCATGTAAACACATCTGATACATCCTTTTGTGTTGCTTTATTCGACGATATCCCAATACTCTACCTGCTTAACCAGTATTAGTACGTACTAGAGTATATTTACAAAATTTTCGTGATTTTATTTTAATAAATAAAGTCATCAGTTTTGAAAATTTAACATAAGAAACATAATACCATTTTTTGGTACACTCTGTATAACATTTTTTTAAATCCTAATAATTGGTTTTCAAATCTTCATATTTACGCAATTTTGTAAATCTCCAGATGATATAATACCGTATTTATATTGAATTTTAATCTTAGGGTTTTTTTTAATATAACATCTTTTTGACTCTCCCTGTATGATGGTTCTATATTTTTTATAAACTATAGATACCTATGCACAATTTCTATAAACACTTTTTTTATTGCAACATTAAGGTCAATATAGAATTATAAATATATATTTTTTAAAATTTAAGTTAACAATTTTTTAAGACACTCTGTTTATGGTTTTAATATGCTGTTATTTTCTTACCCGTACGAAATATTTTGTATAAAAATTTTATTTAGATATCTTAAATAGCAAAAGTCAAAAATTTATTTGTCACATATACTTTAAACCCCATATTCCCCTTTAAATTCCATTACTTGCCAGGCTACATTTAAAATTTGATATTGACGTAACTATTATCAACGGATTTTGATGCGTTTTTTAAATAGATAGATTATTTCAAAAAAGGTTTATATGTATAATAATGTTACAAAGTGTTTAAAAAAACAGTTTACATTAAAAATTCGATATTGACGTTACTATTCTCAATGGATTTTAATAAGTTTTTTTAAGTAGACAGAGTGATTTACGATAAAAGTTTATATATATAATAATATAAAAAAACATATATAAAAGGCTTAAAAAAAGTTTACATTTAAAATTCGATATAACTTAACAAATTTTAATGTGTTTTACTTCTTCCGACAAAATTTGGTTTATTTATATTTGACGTTTGCTGAGATAATTCACCGTTTCGGTTTTTTCTACTTACCTATGAATTTTAAGGTTTTATAAAACTTCCATTTTAAGACAATATGTTTCCCTGTATCTTGACCTCTTTGAGGATTTTTCTTTTCTTACAAAATTCTCTTTAAATTATAAATTAAATAATCCCTTAAAATTCCTATTTGACCTTAAAGAAAATTGTAACCTTATAAAAAAATAATACTTAGAAAAAATAAACTATATCGTTTACTGTTAATTATTACAAATCTTGGTTTTATTTGTAAAGAGTTAAAATAAAGTTTAAATAAATTTTATAATTACATATTTTAATAAAATTTGATGGTTAAATTTATTTTTAGATATTATTTTTAAAAACTTAACTTGAATATTATGATAAGCAACAACATTTAATTTCGGTTATATTATTTTTAAAACGCTCTTTAAAAAAGCCATTAAAATACTGTCTTGAAGAATTATAGCTTAAATATCAACAAAATACGGATTTCCTTGTTAAGATACACTTTAATCCCTATATTATTATCAAATTCATGAATCACAATATAAAACGAAAGTTTTGTTAAGACGACTATTTTAGGTTAAATTTAGGCTAGCCGCGCACTGGCAACTTTTTTGTTGACCAACTTAAAAGTTGCTAATAAATTTATGTTTTGAACCCTTGTCTACAAGGTTGTTGCTTATTTAACATGAATTTCACTGAGACAGCAGTAACTATTGCTTTTATCTAGAAAAAAAAAAAAAGAAAAATCAAAAAAGGTGTTGGGTTGGAATTGCCTTCAAAATAGATCAAAAGGTAATTTTTTGTTGCCGTGAATAAAAAGTTGCTGGGGCGAGGTATCATATAAAAGCAAATACGTTTTATTATCGCAACTTTTAGTTGCAGGTGCGCGGCTGGCCTTAAACTTAAAGAAAATTTTTAAAAAATGGATGAGCATTTCTAATATTTTACCATTTTACAGTTAGGTGTCGTAAAAGATAACAAAAATATTTAACAAAGAACTTAATAATGCTGAAAAATAAATCTTTATAAATCAGTACGCACTTTCTAAGTATTGCTCACAACAAAAATAGTCTTAGTGTTTTGTCCTGCCAAATAATGGACGAGATTTTTATACAGTGTATCTACGTACATAGGTTGGCCTCATATAAGAAACTTTTTTATTATTAATTTTACGAAAAAAGTTATATTTTATAAAAAGCTCTGCATGGACAAAAACCAAAAATACGAATAAATTTTGTCAGTATTTACGAGGTTTAGCTTAAAAGGAAATTTTTGCTCAGGAGTAAAGTACCTACCTATATGTTTGTTTATATCGCCAATTGTTATAAAGAAAATATGTTTAGATTTAAAAATAACTTCTAAATATGAAATTTTGTTTGTTTTCAAAAAAAAATTATTTAGGTTTTTTAATTTGTACATTATTTCATTGTACATTCTGTTTTAATAACAAGAAATTTAAAAGTCCATGTAAAACTGTCCTATGACATTTATAATCATAAAATGTAGTGGAATAATGTGCAAATCTAAATTTTTACTATTATCGCAGAAAAAAAAACAATTTTTGTAAATAAACAAAGCTACATATTAAAAAGTAATTTAAATTTAAAAATATTTTCTGTATAACTATTTTTAATATTAGCAATAATACAGGTTAAAGCAAAAATTAAATTTTTGGCCTAACCTCGTAGATGACTGATACAATAATTTATTTTGGTTTTAGTATTTTAAAAATAATTTGGTCGTAATGATGGTCGTATTGTCACAAACTTTGTTATGTATTTTATTTTAAACTTTAGATGGCGCCGCCTGTAGTTTCTTGCACAAATTAAAAATAAAATAACTTTTCTTAAGCCACTCTATACAGCGTATCTCTGGGTGTTCTTACCAAATGGAAAACTTTTTTATTATTAGGTTAACGAAAAGTGTCTCTTTATCAAAAGTCCTGCTTGATGGTAAAATACATTTCCACAAAAATATTTGTATGTTGTACAGGGTGGTTTAAAAATGACTAGTTTCCAAATTAAAACATAGGCTATTTTCTAACTACGGTATGAAACTTTAAAGGGTGATTTTTTTAAATGTAATTTTGTAGAGAAATGTTTTTATAAACATGTGTCCAAAATTACTTCGTTTCTAAGATACAGGACGTTAAATATTTTTTTAAAAGGCGGTATTTTATAAATATCTTAAATATGAAGCGCCAAATACAAAAAAAATGTAAAACACAAAAAGTTGTATTTTTAGTTGCTTTATCGAAAAAAATATAAAAACCACATAAAAAGCCACTGGCGTACATTTTTCTTTCAATAATGTTGGTTGTTGTGCCCAATAAGACGCTACTGGATCCAATAAAGCCAACCTAGTTAAAGCTTTACAAACGCTTTATTTCATTAAGCAAACGTACCAAATTTCCACCAAATCGGTTAAAGGGTATTTAAGATATTAATAAAATATCGATTGTTTTAAACCTTAACGATCAAAAACAAACCAACTCCTGACATATGTTTATAAAAACTTTTGTCATAAAATAACATAACAAAACACCCTTAAAGTTTAGTGCCGTTAGATATTTTTAAAGCCATACTGTACATCCAACGTACAATAATTGCTGTGGAAATGTATTTTCTCATTAAGCAGGACTTTTTATGAAGAGGCACTTTTTTCCGTAAACTTAATAATTAAAAAGTTTCCCATTTGGTGAGAACTCTCAAAGACACGCTATATGTAACTTTTCAGAACTAACCATAACTAATTAACTTACACTTAATTTTCTAGCAATGTAACATTATATAATAAGTCAAGCCTAAGGGAGGTATAATATATATTAAAATTTTGTTTTTGTGATGATTTTCTCAAAAATCCCAAATATCTTAAAAACTTTTCAGTTTTGGTATAGAGATCGCTAATAAAACTTACAATATTTTTACTTCTTAAATTCAAAAATAAACTAATATACAGGGTGTTTCATTAAAAAAGAACACAAATTTAATATTGATCTTTTTTTTAGCAATCTGTACAATTTCACCATCGGAGACGCAGCTGACGCTCACCACGATTTATGTACAACTCTCTTGAAGCATTTTACGAGTTAGGGACTGGGAGCAAATAACTGACAAAATTTTGCATCTGGATTACGGTCTATTAAGTAGTTTCGATATTTTTTTTTTATGGGTTGACATATTCAGGATGGCAATTTTTAAATTTACATCCTGTATATTCCATGTTTTTTGTTATAAAATCTATGCGGTAAGCCTTGACAATGGCAACAATATGTTGGTTTAAAACTTGAAGGTTGGACTGTTAGGAAAATCAACTCTCGAAAGCGTTTTGCCGTTACTAAGTATTAAATAATATTATTAACAAACTGCTTGAAATCTTTTTAATTTATGTCTGGTTCTTACTTTCCATTTTATTTTTTCAAAATATTATTAAAAGAATGAGGCAATACTATCCTGGCTAATTTTTTTCTATAAATATATAGTTTTTAATAAGGGATTTATGATATTTGCATAATACCCACAGATTTTTAAAACTTTAATAAGATAAGCATCATCAGCCAAGCAAAAAATAATTCATCATTCTCCAAGGTCAAAAACTAAATCGTGTATTAATTGACCAATTTAAAATTAGCATAAGTATAATGTGCTAGTAGTTATGGAGATATTGATGATGCCAGATAAATACTAAATACAAAAGATATTAAATAATTAACCAAAAAATAGCTTAATTATTTCTTACTTATCTTATTAAAGTAGCTCTTAAAGCTTTAAAAGTACTTTTTACCATGTTATAGATTTGTTTAATGTTTTTACAATTTATAAGATTAAACTGATTAAAGAATTTTTAAAATAAGGCTTTTAAGAGCCCTCCCATTCTTTAATTTTTAACTGAAAAATGATATTGAGACCGGAAAAAAGTTAGGTAGAAGTATACCACTAATACTACTTCTTGACAAAAAGTTTTTGTGGTATGGTAGTGCTCAGTGGCGGCGAGTACGTGGGTGCACGGGGGCCAATGCACCCAAAGAGGTAAAATGTATGTGTGCATACACCCATATGAGAAAATAAATATTTTAACATGTTTGTACCTCAAAACTTAAATGTGTTGTATTTATGGGGGTAACACCCTTTTTTTTGCTCCTGAACTATTTCTTTGGGGTAAGTATGAGATACTACTATTGCTGATTCTTCTGAAAGGTAAAGACCTTTTTTTTGATTTTCAAAAATTTTTACTTGGCTTCGGCACCCATATGAAAAATTAAAACCCGTAGCACCTAATAGTACTGACATGTTTTTAATTAAACGTATCCAGAAGTCAATATTACGATAAAAAAATTTCGTGTCCATCGATTTTATTATTTGTCTGATCAATACCCCACATTTATAAGAACATTGGTGCGATCTGGTAGCCAGGACTTAACAAATTTTATTTTTTAGCTTTTAGTAAATAAACTACATCATTTTTATTGTAATAAAACCTTTTAACATATTTGTTTATATAAAATAATTAAGATGTAAAAATTATTTTTTTGTATATGCATTATACATAAATATGCACTATTTTACGTATTAAGTTGTTTTTTATCAGGTTGGTTTAAGCCGAAGACGACCTAATCTTGCTATTTTAAATTAGATATTTTTTACTAAGTTAAATAGAATTGTTCACATGTAAGTGTCGCACTTTTTGACATCTAACCTCTTAAAATATTTAATTTTTATTGTTTAATGTAAAATGCAATAAAGTGGCGGATTTAAGACAAGGTAGACATTAATAAATGGATGTGACATTTTTTTTTTATATAGTCTCTACAGACTAGTCTAATAGTCTAAGAGCCCGTGAGCGGCAGACCTTCGTCATTTTGTAAAAGCTAAAACTTTGTCAGCGCATTCTTCCAACATAGGTAGAAGCGATGGGGGACTATGAAGTTTGACTCATAGTGGCTTTGGCAGGTACCAGGTACCAAAGGTGTCCAAATTGAAAGTTAACTTTCGTCATTTTGTAAAAGCAGACACTTTTGATAATTCCTACACCCTGGCAGACAAAAATTTAGTCTGGATGCAGTGTGGCTCAAATGTTAGATTAAGTACAATATTTCTGTTATTTATTAAGATATGACAAAACCTTTTTATAAAATTTATATTTTTTTTAAATGTGGATGTCCTAAAAATATTTTGGTTTATACAGAGCGTCTCAAAAAAAGTTGTAAATTTTTTTTTAATTGTAAACCTCAATTTTTTTAACTTGAAAGTTAACTAAATAAAAAGTTAACTTTCGTTATTTTGTAAAAGCTGAATTTTATGTATGTTACTTGGGTACCTATTAGAAGATATTTCCCACCCGCTGGCACATTTGATAGTTCCTTCCACCTGGCAGACAAAAATTAGTCAGGCTGCAGGGTGGCTTAAATGTTAGTCCAATATTTCTGTTATTTAACAAGATATAAAAAACTGTTTTTATAAAAGTTATAGTGTTTTTAAACGCGGATGTTCCAAAAATATTTTGGTTTATACACAGTGTCCCAAAAAAAGTAACAGCTGCGAAGTTATTTATTTATTTATTTGAATTGTAACCGTAATTTTTCTACATTGAAATTATTATTAACTAAATTATATATTAACTAAATTAAAAGTTAACTGCCGTCATTTTGATAAAGCTAAATTTTATGTATGTTACTATTAGAAGATATTTTCTCCAGACGGCAGACACTTTTAATAGTTCCTACCCTTTGGCAGACAAAAATTTAGTCTTGCTGCAGGGTGGCTCAAATGTCCGATTATGTTTTTTATGGAAGTTTTTGTAAGTTATAAATGATGTGTCAAGATTGCAATGGGTGTAAAAATAAAGTAACCTTCCATGTGTTTTTATGCTAAATTTGATCCCGCAACGAAAAATTGAGGTTAAAATTAAAAAAAAAAATTTACTGCCATTTCTTCTTTTTGGGACACTCTGTATATAACAAAATATTTATGGGACATCCGCGTTTAAAAACGTTATAACTTTTATAAAAAAATTGTCATATCTTGTTAAATAACAGAAATATTGGACTTAATCGGACATTGGAGCCCCCTGCAGCCAGAATAAATTTTTTGTCTGCCAGGGGTAGGAACTATCAGAAGTGTCTGCCGACTGGGGAAACATCTTCTAATAGGTACCTAAATAACATACATAAAATTCAGCTTTTACCAAATGACGAAAGTTGACTTTTAATTTAGTTAACTTTCAATGTAGTAAAAAAGGTGTTACAATTAATAAAAATATAATAACTTTAAAGCTATAACTTTTTTTAGGACACTCTGTATAAACCAAAATATTTTTAAAACAACCGCGTTTAAAAGCACTATAACTTTTATAAAAAAGTTTTTTCATATCTTGTTTACTAACAGAAATATTGGATTTAATCGGACATTTAAGCCACCTTGCAGCCAGACTAAATTTTTGTCTGCCAGGGGGAAGGAACTATCAGAAGTGTCTGTTCACTGGGGAAATATCTTCTTATAGGTACCCAAGTAACATACATAAAATTCAGCTTTTACAAAATAACGAAAGTTAACTTTTTATTTAGTTAACTTTCAAGGTAAAAAAATTGGGGTTACAATTTAAAAAAAAACTTCTCAGCTATTACTTTTTTTGAGACACTCTGTATAAACCAAAATATTTTTAGGACATCCGCGTTTAAAAACAATATAAATTTTATAAAAAAGGTTTTGTCATATCTTGATAAATAACAGAAATATTGGATTTAATCTGACATTTGAGCCACCCTGCAGCCAGACTAAATTTTTGTCTGCCAGGGTGTAGAAATTATTAGAAGTATCTGCCGACTGGGGAAAATTTGTCTAATAGGTACACAAGTAATATACATAAAATTTATCTTTTACAAAATGACATCCGCGTTTAAAGACACTATAACTTTTATAAAAAAGGTTTTTCATGACTTGTTAAATAACAGAAATATTGGACTAAATATTGGACTTACTCGGACAATTGGGCCCCCTACAGCCAGACTAAATTTTTGCCTGCCACGGGACAGGAACTATCAGAAGTGTCTGCCGACTGGAGAAATATCCTCTAATAGGTACCTAAGTAACATACATAAAATTCAGCTTTTACAAAATGACGAAAGTTAACTTTCAATTTGGTCACCTTTGGTACCTGGTACCTGCCAAAGCCACTATAAGTCAAACTTCATATTCTCCCATCGCTTCTACCTATGTTGAAAGAATGCGCTGACAAAGTTTCAGCTTTTACAAAATGACAAAGGTCTGCTGCTCACGGGCTCCTACTCTATAAAGATTGCAACATCGTATTTATGGTACTTAGTTGATTTTTTTAATGGCTTGTGGTGAGTTTGGCTAGAAGCTAAAAACAGTATTTTTACCAACAATTTCATACCACACAATCAATATTTTAGTTTTAAATACATCTCGAAAATCAGTTTTAACTATTCATTTTTTTCTCTTATTGCATTAACCAGCACATTAACCTTATAATTCTTAATGGTTAATTACACTGAAGTAAGCAGTATCTCATGCAATAATTAATAATCACTTAGTGGATTTTCAAGTCACCTTACTTTTCTATCAGTTCTGCTGGCTACGGACAATTAAAAGACTTACCTAAATGGTAACTAATGAATTTTGACTCCTCCGTGGCCCAGTGGACAGAACTTTAATCTTCGAAGCCAGAAGTCGCCGGTGCGATCCCCAGCGGGGAGACATATTTAGGTAGTAGTTATTTAAAAGTAACGACCGTGGTGGCAATACCGCGTTGTCTAAAAGGTGCTGTGAAATGCATAACTGCATGTTTCAGTGCTTGAACAACGTTGATGGAACAGGGGGAACGATGGGTTAAACATCTAATTACCCGACACCCACGGTACTCTGGTATTTAGGCATATGCCTTCATGAGATGTCAAAAAGATAAAGAAAAAATTAACTGTTTATAATAAATGAAAGTGGTACAACTATCAAAATAAAGTAATTCTATTGGTTTCCTTGATACCCAATGGCAAAGCACTTAAGCACACCGAAATGTGCTCATTGTGTTAAAAATTTGGTTTATTAGCAAGAAAAAGGAATAATACGGGGTGTTACAAATTCATGGGCAACCATTGGGATCTCGAAGATGGTAAGAGAAACAAGAATGGTTAAAATGGGGCAACGTTGCGCATTCTTATGTTAAACAATACTCCGTTTTAAAAATTAAAAAACTTGTAGCCGTTTAGGAGTTATCCGACAAAAAACGAAATTTTGGAAAGAGTTTTTATTTTTTTCTTAGTTTATTTAAAGATATTTTAAAACAAATGACACCTAATTATTGCTTTTTTTCTGTTCTATAAAAATATGTCATTAAGTTTAAGATCTAACTTTTCCTCATCAAGTCATCATAATAAACTTTGTTGTTTTTAATTGGGCAAAATATTTGCTTTTAAACTTTTTAAACTCGTATTTTAATTCTAAATTAAACGACATATCATACATTTATGCGATTTTTCGAACCAAAAAAATATCATTCACTATTTTACCATTAAAGATTACGATTTTATTCCAAACGATCATAAAAATTTTTATTAAAAAGTAAGTGTGCATCCATTTCTTCCATTACATTTTTAATTTTCATTTTATTTATAACCAAAACTAACATGCTATTAAAGTTAATGTAATTTACAAACACTTACTTGTACCTATTAAAATAGTTTTTGTAACCTGCGACCGAAATTGACTCGAACGTATAGAATCGTTATTATTGTAATGGCAAAAAGGTAAATATATTTTTTTTAGTTTGAAACGTCGCATAAATATAGTGTGTGATATGCACTGATCTCGATGTATTGCCAATGTTATAACCTGCGCGTAACAAAAGTTACATTTCATGTGCGAAAAAAACGGTTTGTGCGCAAGCCAGTTGAGGGTAAACGCACCCGGCACCAAACAAACTATCCGCATTATCGAAAAGAATTGTCGACGGCGCGGCGGTTTTCTGTTCAAAGTACGGTAGCTTATGAGCGTTACGGTCAGACAGAAGGTACGGGGTGCCGGTGTTTGTATTTTGCCACGGCTTTTAAGTACGCATGTTCGTCCACCCACTGCGCGAGGTCGTAAAAATCAGAAAAATGCGGATCTAAATGTAGGTTATCTATGGTGATATGTCGTTGGATTAAAAATAAAAATGCGTGTTTATTAAGTTTAAAAGTAATTTTTTCGCCCATTTAAAAATTAAGTTAATGATGGTCGTCCAAAGACGAAACATCGGATCTTAAATTTAATAACATCTTTTTATACAACGAAAAAAGTGGCAACGGAAATGAGCCATTTCTTTTAAAATATCCATTACAAACAGAAAAAAAATCACAAAATTTCGGGCTTTTCCAGATAATTCCGGAACTGCTGCAAATTTTAAAATTATCTTAACGGAATATTGTTATGTTCAACTTTGCCCCAATTTATCCAAGTCTGTATCTCTTACCTTCTCCAAGATTCCAATGATGTCTTACGAACTTGTAACACTCTGTATATAATTGTAAGACAAAGGGACATAATTCCTTTCACGAAATGTTATCTCCGTTTTTAAACAGTGAGGTGAATCACTTCTGTTTTTTATATTTTTTGACAGTTAAAAGAAGAACTGCATATTATGTTATTTACCAGGAAGCTATCTACTGACGCGTTTTTCCTTCTCCACGAAAAATTATTGATGTGTCTATACCGTTACATAATGTACGTGTGTTTAGTGTATTATGATATAAGAAATTCGAATTGAATTTACTGAAGGTTATTTAAGTAATAGCGATGAGATTTTGTGGGATTTACATCCTAATTACCATTAACCATTACAATAATATTTGTTGTATAAAAGAACTCTAGCTTTCTGTGTAATTCACCATGGACCTGATACAACCACTTTTTAAGCCCCTGTGGGGCAGGCGAGTGGAGAAGGATCCTGATAAATATAAAAAGTAGTTCTTTTTTAACTTTTAAAAAGGTAAATCACATTTTAAATACATGGTTGTGTTTAGATAAATATTCATAAAAAAATAACCAGCATGTTATTCTTTACCTAAAGTAAAGTAATTTTTTTAGAACAAAAGGTACTTTTATTAAAAGTATTTTTTTTTTGTTTATTAACCAGCAGAATGAATATTATATTTAGTTTAAGTTAATAAATCTTTGCTCAGCGTTATTTAGATCAGTATTTAAAATCCCAATCGAGTAAAAAGAATGGAATTGTATGTAGTGTAAAAAATAAAGAATAAAATACGTTTTTAACGACTGTTAAAAAAATGCAGTTGTTTAAAAGTACTAGTAGTTTAAAGTACCCCATTTTAGTACACTACATTTAGTTAAACAATTTTACGTTTTTGTTTACTCTTTGACTTACTGTTTGTTTAAGTGTCTACTAAAATGTATGTTTTTATGAAGTTTTACAATAAAAAGGTAAGGGCGACATCAACTAAATAAAAACGTTAAGTTGCCCTAAATTCCGCCATTACATTTTTAAGTACATGTGCTACTACCTTTAAAATTTTTCAGTTTAATCAAAAATTTATATAAATAGTTATTTTGGATAACTTAGATATTGAAAATAATTGTATACTACTTATTTCTACACATATTAAATAAACAGTATTTTCCAAAAATTCCTAAATGCATCAGAAAATAAATATTGAGAGAAAAACTGTCTCATAAGTCTTTAAAAAAGAAACTGTGACTTTTAGTTGCAAAATAGTAGCCGTGTTAAAAGAATTATAAACTAGGAAAACATGTATTAAGTGTAAATTTGTAAAAAAAAATTCGTAGAAAAAAATATGGTATGCAACTAATGCATAAAGTGTCTTGTTTTTTTATCCGACTATAAAAGAAGAAAGTTCTTAATTCACCTGTATGCTTTTTTGTGTATATGTTACGCGATTACTCCCGCGTTTGTAGAAAAGTCTTTTCTTATTTGAAAGGGTTTTAACGGCTTTTGTAATTTGGATTTTATTACACATTTTAAAATTAAAAGAAAAACACAAAAGATAAGTAAAATTACTTATCAATGTAAAAACTCAATTGATGGACCAGTTAGGGAATTCTATAAAAGAAAACAAAAATAATATAGTTTTTATAATTTTATTATTTTACATACTTACTGCCTTACAAAAATATTTACAATTAATTTTTATTTAATAATACTTTGATCAAATTACGTTTCTTAACCTAACTAAATATTAAATTTTTATTCTGCAAAATTTTTTATTCCTATATTTTTAAAAACCAAATTTATTAAATATATAGGTCCATAGGTACAGGTCTGTAAAATATTTTGTTTTATAGAAAAAATAATCAACAAACCCAATGCAAACGTAAATAAAGAAAAAACTTTTTATACAAAAATACTTTAAGTAGTTGTTTTTCTTTCTAATTTTTAAAAAATTTTTGATCTTTTTAATTTTAAGTGATTCTACCCAATACTTATATTTCAGAATAAAAATTATTATAAATGATAAAGTCAAATAAGGGCGTGTTTTATTTAAATTTAGAAATAAACTATTGTTTGAACTGTTTTATTTAATATTAATTTTTTAGCCTTTTGTACAAAGGATAATTTAAAATTTTGTGTTAAGTTTTAATTTTGTATGCTAAACAACATATTTTACATTTTTGCAGTATTGGACCAACCTGTAAAAACCATATTTACACCTTTCTTTGTAACTAAAGTTGAGGGTGTCCGGATTTCGTTACAGTTGCAAAGTATCTTGGTTATTAATGATAAAAACTTCAGGATTAAGCTACTTTTTAAAGAAAAGATGACACAAACATAATTTTCATGGCTCTCTTAAGTATTAACATAGAGGGTTTTTTTTTAAATTTTACTAAGATCCTTATATTTTAGTTGTCATGTAACACACAGCAAAAGTAAAAACTATTATTTGTATATTTTTTTAGCATCGTATCCAGTGGTGTAGATGGATTTTTTTTACATTTATTATACTTCAAGACATAACATGCAGTGTGCCCAGGGTAGGTGTTAGAAGAGGACAAATGGACCAAAACTTTTTTATTTTAAGACGGAACTTGGAAAAACTGGTCCCATGATCCAAAACTAATAAATACAAAATTTTATTTTAATTAAACAGGGCAAGTTATAACTAAAATATAAAAATACCCAGGAATTTTTTTTTAAATATATAACAAAATTGTATAAGTAAATGTTGTAGAGAGCTATATTTGTTCTTGTATCATCTTTTGTTTTACCAAACACTACCAACACTTTGCGGCAATTGCAAGTCTCTATCTTCAATAACATCAAAGAATTTCTGCCCTTGCAAAGAAATCCGAATACCCTGTACAGACAATTTTATTATTGAAAAAATTATTTATATGGCATAACATAAAAGTTTATTTACATTTCTTACATTTACTTATTAAGGAATATTTTTACCCCTGTTTATTGCCTTGTCATTAGCATACTTAGCCCATTAGTATGCAATAAAATAACATTTTAAAATATAACTGGCATATATCTAATACTACAAAAGTACACTGTAGAAATTTGACATTTATACTTATATTTTGTTCGATTTTTTTGGAAACTACTTCAAAAATAATTTAGCTATATGGCGTTACGCTAAATATATCTTTTTGCAAATTTTTAAAATGGTATTAAATATTTATTATCTATCTAAAATAATACTAGAATACAGAATATTTTTTGGAGTACCTACGTATGTTTATCATGAGATGCTTAAAAATGTTTTAAAAATTACGTATCTTTACTGTTTTTACCATTTTTATACTCGCAATATAATCTTTTCCTTATATTGTTTATAAAAGAAACAGTAAATTTTCACAACAATATGTGTATGCTGGATGTACAGAATAGGTTCAAAAAGGTTCTGATTTGAAATTTAATCAATTATTTTTCGGGCAATTTTTTTCGATATGTCTATCTGACAGCATATTTTTTATACAAAATTTAAGAATAAATATATTACACGCTTACTTGGTTTATGACAGCTGAGGAGTACAAAAGTTAAGGCCGCATATTTAAATTTTGAAATTCAGGGAAAAAATGCACTTTCCTTATGACTCACCCTGTATATTTTAAGGTTACCCTTAATGGTATAAATTATCATTACAAACAGAAAAAGTCCTATAAATGTTTCTGACATCTGCACTCTAAATGATATAAGTTACGAACTAGGAGTTGTTAACATTTCTGACATACCGACAAGAGTAAGAAAAAATTGTTTTCTAAATATTTTTTTTTTTTCATTTTGCACACTACTGTTAAGATTTTTTTACTTTAAATTGTCAATTGTGGATGTTTTAAATAAATAAATAAATAAATATTTCTGAAAAACAAAAGTACTTTTTGTCATGTCTTATGATCACTTTTCCTAAAATTTTATTTAAAGCAAGTGTTTATACTGTAACTTTTGGGAATATCGCCGGCATCTTTTATTAGTTTGGAAGCAGGACCTTTTAAAGCCACCCTGTATATCCAATACACAAATATTTTTGTGAGAATTTTTTTGTCATCAAGCAGGAGTTTTTAGAAAGAGCACATTTTTTTGGTAAGTTAATATTTAAAACAGATATCACATTTGGAAAGAAAAAAACGAAAATAACTTAAGTGTAGATTTTTGAATATAACCATTTTTTAAAATATTTTATTAAATATTTAAAATAGTTATTATTTATTATACAAGAAAAAGAGCTCCACATTTTAGCTCGATGTTGTGCTGTCTCCCGACGCGAAGCGAAGGAAGAAAAAAAAACGAGTTATAAAAATGTTTAGGTCGTGTTTTTATTGGCTTGACCTCTATATGTTGCTTAAAAGTTTAAGACAAATTATTTTTAAAATATTATTAATTTATATACCACATAAATTAATAATATGATTTATTTAATTTAATTTATTACATTTACAGAATTGGCCAACTTCATGATTTGAGAGATGGAAAAAATTAGTTTGTAAGGAAAATTATTTATAAAATCTATGGCGCCCCAGTTTTTTTTTAAGAGATATAAAATATTCGTATAAAAACAAAATATACTTTATAGGTTTAAAAAAATGTATTAGTAACATACTTAGATGGCAGAGTCTTAGCTTTAATCTTCCCTATAGATTTTTGCTCAAGGTTAAAAGTGTATAACGAATTAAAAAAGTTAAAGAACATTTTAATAACTAATTATGACGTCTAATATACAGGGTGTCCAAGAATATGTCGGCAATCTCTCGAATTCATATAGAATACATCAAAATAATATGACAAGTTTATACGTTCTGAAGTCCTCTTGCAGGGATGACTTAGAAGACGCCACTGAAAATCAGTTTTTCTTTAATAATTTTTATGTCACCTAGTATAATAAAAAAAATTAATATGATAAATACAAGTTAAGTTTCCTCATAATGGTATCCTTGTAAAACATTTGCCTTTCTTAGTTTGCCAGGGGCGGACTAACACAATATTATTTTTACACCCCGTATAATAAAGAAATAATAATAGCATTTTTAAATAGCCTGAACCCTTGGCTAAAAAAAAGTACTCGTGTTATATATCGATAAAGTAAAGCGTTTTCGAGAAAAACGGCATTTTGAAAAATAGAGTTGTATTTAACCAATTTGTTTGTCGGTTCGGTTTCTAGCTTAAATAATCTAGGATTATGGGACCGTCCACAGTGCTTTAACATTATTTTTAATTTAAAAAAAATAGCACCATTGCAACAGTGCAACTGAATAACCTATTGTTTTAATATGTCCCTAATAAACAAAAACATTTTTTTTCGAAAACGCTTTAATTTATTGACATTTTAAAAGAGTCCCTTTTTTGGCTAAAGATTTAAGCTAACTAAAAAATAATTATTTCTTTATTATACAGGGTGTAAAAATAATTAACACTATTTTTAAGGGTTAGTCCGCCCCTGGCAAACTAATAAAGGTGGAAAATTAACAAAGATACAATTTTAGGAAGTCTTCATTTGTATTTATAACATTAAAAAATAGTTTCATTATACCATAATAAAAGCTATTTCAGAAAAACCGATTTCAGGGCACTTTAAAGAGGGGCTTTAGTAAAAAAATTACAGAAACTTGTCACATTACTTAAACGTGTTCTATATAAATCCAAGAGATTGCCTACATATTATTGGACACCCTGTATATTCTAAAATAATGATTTAAGCAGTGCTAATGCTAAGGGCCGGTTTTACCACTTGATCTTATAAGGAGCCCAAAACTTAAAGCATATTATAAATTTTAATAAATAATATATAAATTATTTGCTAAAGAAGAATATATATCTGTCCATTTAGGCATGTAAAAATCTGAAAACTTTCGTTTTGCAATCTTAAAATTGTTAAAATTCCATATCAAAGAAACAGGAATTTACAAAATATACCCTTAGGTCTTAAGTTCTAGGTTGGGTACCACCGGCCCTCTTGAAAATGTACATAAAAATGCAAAATAGGTTAATTTGCTACTGACTTTAATAGAACACAAAACTAAATAGAAATGTATTAAATACGTTTAGGAATTGGGTACTATTTCAATATTCTGTATTTCTTAGTACTTCTATTGTTGACCATTTAAAACATAATACTTTTCGTCATTTTTGTCATAAACAGAATTTTCGTCTTCCCCTCCTTCATTATTTGGTGTAAAGTATACAATTTGAGGAACATAATACCGCACTCCAGACGAATAGACAACTCCAATTTGGGGAACATATTTATTTTGTTGATCTGCTTTTAACCTATGTTGAAGATCCTCCTGACTGTACTTAACTGAAGGTTGAAGAGTTGTTTTCTTAACTTCCTGACGTTCATAATCCTGCCTGTCAAAAGTATGAGGCCCAGTGTAATCTAAACCAAGACTTCTGGAGTACTGTTTTCTATAAGCGTCATATTTCGCTAAACTTGGAGTGTATTTTTGATCTATCGGGGTTCCCAAAATAAGATTTGGATTGGGTTTAAACGAGAAAAGTTTTGTTCTATATTGATGAGGATATAATGGTATATACTGGTTTGGGTTTGGTATGTCTTCTTGAACTTCTCTAACAGGAGCTGGACTTCTAGATACTATTATCTTGGGCTGAAAAAACAAAAATTTGAATTAGAAAAATTACAATATACCCTGTGTCCGCCTAAGTTCTCTACACATGTGAAACTTTTTTATTATTAATTTTACGAAAAGAAGTTATTCTTTATAAAGTTCTGCATGGTCTAAAACCTAAAAAGCAATCATTAGATATTTATTTTTCCAGTAGTATACGAGGTATCTTAAAAAACATGAATTTTGTTCAGGAGGAAAGTACCCTTATTTTTGAAAATGTCGAAAGTTTTATTATTAGGGAAAAATGTTAGAATTAAAAATAACTCTTAAATATGCAAGCTCGTTTATTTTAAAGCAAAAGTTTTTTTAATTTTTTATGATAAAAAAATAAAAATCAAAGAAAAACGTTTTTCTTGTAAATAAACGAGCTTGCATTTTCAAGAAATATTTTTAATTCTTAACTTTCCTTTATAATAATTTTCAATATTTTCAAAACTAAGGGTACTTTCCCCTTGAACACATTTTTTGAGATACCTCATAGACTACTAATAAAAATAAATATCTAATAATTGCATTTTAGGTTTTAGACCATGCAGAGCTTTTATAAAAATAACTTTTCGTAAAATTAATAATAAAAAAGTTTCCCATATGTAGAGAACTTACAAGGACACACTTTAAATAACAAAAACTGAGTAAAACTTAATGTACCAAAATATTGTTTATCATAAATGGAATATTTGAGGTTCAGTGAAAAAGTGGTACGAGTAAAAACGTGGTATTTAATAAGTAAATTAACTAATTTTGTATCTGGATAGGTTTCTGCAAGTTTTATTACAATAAAATTTAAAAATAAAGGGGATATACAAAAGTAGAGGGTGCCCGAAATTCGTTGCATTTGCAGAGTATCTTGGTTATTATTAAAGATATAGACTTGCAGTTTTTAAGGGGCGCTTTTGTTACCTAATCAAACTTAGGATGACATAAAAGGATTTTTATGACCCCTTTTGTTTTTGACCAAAGGGATTTTTTTATTTTTATATTGTTAGGCATTTTTACGTAAAATTTAGTGGTGTAGAACCAGACATATAATTTTTCCTATAGATTATTGTGTATGCTTTTATTAGATCATTACCGATCATAATATTGGTAACAGTTTCTTAGTCGGTTTTCTAATATTTTCAGGTTTTAATACTAAAAGTTACTTTTTTAAACGAAGTTACAATTACTTTTGATGACCACTGCAAGCAAAAGAAATTCCGAGTTGCCAATGTCTGCGAACTTTATTTGGCGTTCACGTTTAACAGTGAAAATTGCAGTACTTTGCTAAAATTTGATAAAGGCTAATTTCGTTTTTGTTGGTAAAAGAAAAAAATATTAGTTAAAATCAGTTATTAGTGGCATTATTATAAAAAAAGCATTAAAGCGTCAAAAAACAAAAAATAAGAAGAAATGGATAGACCGGAGATGATAATTTTTGAAACCAAACAAATTATGGTATGACAAAACCCATTGTAAAAGGTAGAAAATTAACCTAAAATTAAAAGAAAAATAAATTACCGGCGAGCTGAGGTCTAAAAGGGGGAAAGGGGAAGTTTTAAAGGTAAAAACCGGTTTTCTTTATTTTCGAAACTTAGTGAAAACTTGACTCTTTATGTCCCAAATATACTGTAATTTTTTAAATTGAAATAAAAAGATTGATTTTTACTTATTGTTTTAACTTGATATTGAAAAAGTATCCCCATTTTTATTTGAAAATTCACGATTTAAAATATCTACATTTTTAAAAAAGTCGGTGGACTTTTTGTTCGTTGAAATCTCTTTTTCTGACGGTGTAAAAAATATAAATTCCATCGGTAAATTTGCTCAGAAAATGCATTTCCATAGGACTAGTAGTTTTGTTAGATATCCATAAACACCTTTTTTACCCTCTAAAACACACCCTTCTAAACTTTTTGACCTCAGATCGCCAGTAATTTATTTTTTGCTTTATTCTATTTATTTTATATTCATTTTTAAATGGGTTTCAATCTAGTATATTTTTTTGTTTCAAATATTATCGAAACTGCTCTAATATTGATATAACGAAAAAATTCGAGATAATTTTTTTTGTAATTTTCTAAGAGCATTTCCACTCTAATGTATATTGTTTTACACCATCAGAAAGTAGAGACGACAAAAACCCGCCGACTTTTTAAAAATGCCGATTTTTTTTGACACCTAAAATTTTACTTAAAAATAGGGTTACTTTTTAGATATTAAGTAAAAATAATGTAAAAAATATATATTTTAAACCAAAAACTGTATATTCTATTTGGGTATGCAAAAAGGTGTTAACTAAATTTTGTAAAAGTTCCTTTTTGTACAAGATAAAAATAAAAAACAAAAACTTTTTTATTTTTTTATTTTTACCTAAATATCAAGGTAATGTAAAGAAAGCGTATATACAAACGTTGTAAATCTTCATATTGCCTACAACTCTGCCGTTTAAGTTTTTCCCATAGGACTTGTGGTTTTACCGAAAATCGAAAATAACGGCATTTTACATTTTAACCCCCTCCCTCTCTTCCTTCCTGACCTTAAATCGCCCGTAATTTATTTTTCTTTAATTTTTTGTTAAATTTTCTACCATTTTTATAGGGTTTTATCCTATTATATTTATTTTTACTTTATAAATCTTTTAAAGGCTTCGACACTGGTCTATGATCCTTTTTTGGATAAGTGATCCATATTTTAAGAAAACACCAAATAAGGCAGCAATGATGACAATAACAATAGATCCAAACAAATGACAATGTTTCCATGGCTAAATTAATATTATTATTTCATTATTCCCATTTAGCATCGCGGGCTCCCTAACTACCTCAAAATATTTTGAAATACTCGTGTATTTACCTATTTAATTAAAATTATAAAAGTATATAATAATATGTAAAAAAAATACCAAATTGAAGATATTTGCTAAAACCTAAACAAAAGAAAAGTATAACAGATATCTAAAACAAAGTTATAAATATATGTAGGTCAAAGGATATGTCAGGATTACAGATAATTAAAAAAAATCAACATGCACTCTAATAATCATAATTAGACATGTTTGCCAATACAAACTTAAATGCTTACTATTTTAATACTAAAATACCATTTAACTTCCATAATATATTACAAAGAGAAGGGAGAGGTTTTAAAATATTCATCATTTAAAACGGTAATTAGTTTTAAAAATAATCAATAGATAAATGCTACAATTGCTTGTCATAAAAGGTAACTAATGAGCTATAAATTAAGCAACATTATATATAGTCAGACACCGTATCTAACCTCTATTTACGGATTTAACACCAAGTATAATAAGCTGATATATTGCATTGGGCTGGTTTGAATAATATGAATATGTGATCGATATGTTGTGCAGTGACTTTCTTTTGCGATTTTATGGATTTTATTTACTTAATTGTTAAATATTAAAAAGTAATACACTGCTAAAAGATCTGAATCCTAGACAAATCTTACAAAACACTTAAAGTTGTGGAATTAAATAATTAATGATAAGACTGAAAAGTTTAATGCATTTTTTAGCTTGTCTCGTAAAGCCAGCCCTAACTAAGAAGCGTCAAGTCACCTGTCTTCTACTAAATAGAGAAAAGGTTTTTAATTATGCTTTTCGTGGACGTTCTTTTAATTTCCATAAGGTTGACGGTCAATTATTATAACGCCTTTTGCAAACTATGTTATCAATGCACATTTATAATGGTTTATATTTGTTTTTAAGTGTAAGGTATATCTATTATTGTTTAAAATTTTTATTTTTGTTTCCAAGATTTTACTTAAAAATGCAAAAATTAAAAAAATTAAATTAATTTATTATTTTTGAAAGCTTTCTACCTACTTAATATTAGTATGCTAAAATATTTATTGCATGACATTTTTAAACTCCGCAAAAGTTCTTTTTAAATAACAATTTTACAATTTAGCTTCCATAATAAATCACTTTTTGCAAATTTTGTACTGAGTTAAATTTTGTCACTTTTTAATAAAAATAATTTAACCAACACATGATATAAAAGAGGCACACATACAGGTTGGTCCCTAAAAAATGGGACAAAGTTTAACTGGAGACTTTTAAAGTTTAAATATTGCGATTTAACTAAACTAAAAGTAAAAAAATATATTAATTGGGATACAGGGTGTCAATATTTTTAAATTATTTCGATAATATTTGGTACGTTTTAAAAATTGGTTGTTTTAGTTGGGGTCAATACACTGTTTTTAAAGACATTTTTGGGTTGTGCTAAATAAACTAAACACGAATATTTATAAAACGGTTGCTTAGATCCATTTTCACAAAGCATTCTTTTCTATGTAGAAAGCGTACGAGAGTTCAACATTTTACTCATCATGTTCATACAAGAAAGTACCAAAAAATTGCGATGCTTTAGAAAAATTATAGGTAGTGTAGGTAGCTTTTGTTCAAAGATATATTGCGTTCAGGCAACAACCTACAAACAATTACAAAATTACTATTTTTTATCACAAATTAAAATAATACATAACAACACATTTAAAAACTTTACATAACACTAATTTTACAGAAACGCACCTCGAAAAGATTGTTATAGGCTACATCTTATTTTGATTTAATAAAAATAAAGAGTATCTATTGTAGGAATTCTTTTTATATTTAAGGAAGCAAGAAGGTTGTTATTTTTATGTTATCATTTTATCATTAAAGTAAAAGAAATTGTTTTGGTTGAATTTATTTACTATATTATTATACAGATAGAAAATTTTGTTGAAATATTATACAGTTTGTCGTGATTTTAACCTGGATAAAAGTTGTTTTTAATAAATTAGATTGTGATAGATTTGGCTTAGATTTCTTAGATCTTGTTTGTCATTGACAGCTTGCTGTTATATATAAAGAAAGAACAGCAAGCTGTCAATGACAAACAAGATCTGAGAAATCTAAGCCAAATCTACCACAATCTAATTTATTAAAACAACTTTTATCCAGGTTAAAACCACGACAAACTGTATAATATTTCAACAAAATTTTTCTATCTGTATAATAATATAGTAAATAAATTCAACCAAAACAATTTCTTTTTTATTTTAATGATAAAATGATAACATAAAAATAACAACCTTCTTGCTTCCTTAAATATAAAAAAAGAATTCTACAATAGATACTCTTTATTTTTATTAAATCAAAATAAGATGTGAGCCTATAACAATCTTTTCGAGGTGCGTTTCTGTAAAATTAGTGTTATGTAAAGTTTTTAAATGTGTTGTTATGTATTATTTTAATTTGTGATAAAAAAATAGTAATTTTTGTAATTGTTTGTAGGTTGTTGCCTGAACGCAATATATATCTTTGAAAAGCTCACTACGCTGGGCGAAACGTCAGATGTTAGCTATGTAATGAAGTAGTTTTAATTATTAACAAAAACCTATACCCAAGAAAATAAAATAATTATATATATATATATATATATATATATATATATATATATATATATATATATATATATATATATATATAGTATAAAGAAGGAGGGTAGTCGTGACTGGCTAGTTAAGAAAAATATCCTAAATTTAGTGGGGATGTTTCCTGTTTACGGCCTAGGTTAAGTAAAACACTTTTTCATTTGTCAAGCTTTCGAGATATATTCAACTCTTCCTCAAGACATCTACAATAATTTAAAATAACAAAAAAACCATTAGTGGTTTTTTAAGACAAAATTTATGATTCTACTCACCGAATCGGTTTTCTAATAGAACTAATTTTCTTTTTTTTTCTTCACAGCTCAAACATCGGGTCTTGGATTGATGTTTACTTAATAGTGCTCATACAGCAACCTTAACTTTTGTTTTTCTTTGTTTTTGTACTAAAAAACCATCTTTTCTTATAAAATAAATTCCGTGTTTTCACTTGGCACACAGGGTGGCAGTGTGTGGCGATTGAAACGACGTGCACGATGTTAAAAATCGTCCATTGGATACTCTGGCAACAAACAAAAGAACTAACCTAAATGAATTATTAATTATTAAACCATTCATATAATTTCAATGAACCATTTTTCCAAGACCTCCCTCTAGCATAATCATATATTGAGGTACTTTGTCAAAGACTCCCTCTAGGAAGATATATATTAATATCAATGTATCGATAAGGTTAGAGTGTACCCTCATCGGATTACCTGGTGCACCAATGGTAATCGAGTGAACTAAACAAAGATAGAACCACTTTCACATAAGGTAAAAAGAATGAAGATACTCTCAACTGATCCGGTTGACGTTGGTGCGACATGTGGTTTGAAATGGAACACAATAGTGCTGAGACTTCGCTTTCTCTCTCACACATGACAGGCTTTTCTGTCTCCCTTAAAATTTAAATCAAAAAACATTTTTACCGTTTCTTTTTCAAGTCGTGTAAGTATTTATTTTTCTTTCTACTTCAATAATTCCACAAAATGGAGAACTAAATTAACACGAGAAAGATTTTACACATGAAATGTAACAAATACAATTAAGCAACTATTAAAATAGTCTGTGTGAGCGGGAGGTGAGTCCGATTCAGATAAGAATTTCCTGTTGATTCGGTGAGTAGAATCCTAAATTTAGTCTTAAAAAACCACTAATGGTTTTTTTGTTCTTTGAAATTATTGTGGCGAAACAAACCCTGTTGGAACAATATTAACGCCGACGGGTGAGTACACCAAGACAGGAAGGGAAACTTTAGAAGTTCTTCTTCAGTCACACTTTCCGGGTTCCAATTTTAGACAGCTGTAAGAACATCAGGCACCACTAATCCTAGGGCTGAGAGCTGATTGGGACGTAACCTGGAACCAATCACTTTTACACATTTAACAGGGCGAAAATCACGGGTAACTGGGATAATTACTCCTGAGGAAAGCCAAAAGAAAGTCGTGGAAGAAGTTCTGCGGGGAGGTTGAAAACACCATTCAAGCGGCACACATAAACCGGATTCTCTCAAAAGGCAAAACAAACCCTGTTGGAACAATATTAACGCCGACGGGTGAGTACACCAAGACAGGAAGGGAAACTTTAGAAGTTCTCCTTCAGTCACACTTTCCGGGTTCCAATTTTAGACAACTGTAAGAACATCAGGCACCACTAATCCTAGGGCATAGAGCCAAGAGAGCTGATTGGAACGTTGCCAACCAAATAGTCAGCTATAAAAAGATCAAATGGGCTATCACAACGTTTAATTCAATATAAAGCGCCAGGTCCAGACAATATCTACCCTGCTCTGATGCAGCGGGGATTAGAGGTATTGTTGCCGCATCTGTGCAGAATTTTCAGAATATGCATTGCAACAGGGTAAGTCCCGGAGGCATGGAGAGTTGCACTAGCAACCTTTATACCAAAACCCGGGAAGAAGTGCTGTACTGTGGCCAAGGCATATAGAACTATTTACTTGTCATCTTTCATGCTGAAAACGCTAGAAAAACTTGTAGATAGGCACATCAGGGACGGGGCGCTTCAGGCAAACCCCTCCATGAATATCAACATGCATATGAAGCAGGTAAATCTTGTGGCACAGCCCTACAAAACCTTGTAGTGAGGGTGGAAACGGCTATATACCACAAAGAAATAGCACTGGAAGCTTTTATAGATATCCAGGTGGCTTTTGACAACGCCTCCTTCGGCCCTACGCTAAGAGCTGCTCGCAGACATGGAATAGACGACACCACATGTGGGTGCATTCACAACATGCTGCAAAGTCGGCAGACCAAAGCCAGCCTACATGGCGACACTTTGGCAAGTGGAGATGGTACAGGGATGTCCTCAGTGCGGAGTGCTTTCTCCCTTTATGGAACCTTGTGGTGCATGAGTTGCTATGTCGTCTCAACAACGCGGGAGTCTACGCCCAGGGGTATACTGACGACGTGGTTATTCTCATACAAGGCAAATATCCTACTATTATAGCAAAGCTTATGCAAGGAGCTTTGGACATGGTACAGCGTTGGTGCCAGAGCATAAACCTTAAAGTCAACGCTGAGAAAGCCGTTGTCCTGCCGTTCACGAAGCGAAGAAATGTAGGGAACTATGACAACCTATAAACCTTCGGTGAACGAATAAAAACTGTTAAGGAGGTGAAATACCTGGGTCTAATCCTGAATACTAAAAATTAACATGGAATCAACAGATAACAAAGAATCTGAACAAAGCCAAAATGTGCCTCATGAGATGCAGGTGCATGATTGGAAAAACCTGGGGACTTAAACCAAAGATGATGCTTTGGTTGTTATATCACAGTCATCAGGCCAATAGTCACCTACGGAGCAATCGTATGGTGGACAAAAACACAGCAAATAACGACAATCACAGGACAGCTGTAATCCTGACAAATGCACAAATGGAACACCTCCATCACTTGACAGAGGCTTGGTTTGGTACACCGATTGCTCAAAGACGGATGATGGAGTAGGTGCTGGTGTATTTGGGGCAAGGCCCATAGCGACTTTTAGCGTCCCATTAGGGAGGCAAGCCACTGTATACCAGGCAGAAATAAATGCTATTCTAACATGCGTTCAAGAGAATATGAGAAGAGGGTATCACAACCACATCATTCACATTCTCTCAGACAGCCAGGCTGCTCTAAAAGCCTTGGATGCCCATCGTATAACATCCAAAATTACGAGTGCTTGAATAGTAACAAAGAGCTCGCCGCTAGGAACAACAGCATAGAACTTCTGTGGGTTCCTGTGTGGAATAGAAGGCAATGAAAAGCAGATGAACTAGCGAGAACTGAGTCGTCTAGAAGGTTCAACGGTCCAGAGCCAGTACTCGGACTGTCCAAAAAGATGACGAAAACAATGACCAACCCCGCCTTAAACCAACCAAGCAACCAACGAAGCCAACTAAACTATTTCTGTAGTATTTTATAAATTTCTTTGAAAGGAGCTATTAAATGGTAGTATATTATAAAGGGTGTCCCATTTAAAAAATTAAAAGTAACTTATGTCAATATATTCTGGTAATTAAATTGTTTTATGGAATCTTTATAACAGAAAAACAAACTTGGTAATTCACTGTACAAGTTGGTTTTTGGATCATTTTTAAGTTAAAAAATAAACTGGTTATAGACATTTTAAATGTGGAAAAGCTAGATTGGACGCACTGTACAGGGTGTCCTATATTCGTGTGTTTTACGGGGTTTCTTGCTTATGAGTGAAGTTACAAAGATGCGGTTTTCACGACACCGGGCTACTTTTTGTCAAACGAAAAATGCCGCTAACAGATTTGTCCTAGTTCCCTTAGTTTCTTCGCTACAGGGTGATTTTAAAAATGTTGTATTTTCGGTTACCCCTCGTATCTCAGGCAAATTGGGTTAAACCGTTGTATTTTTGCGTAAGGAAATTGTAGTAACTCTGGTGGCCTAAGTTAAGCGTAAAGGATTTTTTAATATAAAAAAAACTTTTAACTCTTTGAGCCGCACTGGTACACTGTGAACTGTGTACCACCAATTTGCATGCTGTTTAGCGGCGGTGGTATATGTTTATTCTTTTTTAAAAGTATGTAAAGGTAAGAAGTGATTGCAGAATGAGCATAGCACTGTAGATAAAAAATTGGAATTTAAATTATAAATGAAATGAAAAAAATTGTTTTAAATATATTGTATTCTAACGAAAAGGGTCAGTAAAATTTATAAAACAAAAAATATACAGGATGTCTTATTTAAAAATCAAAATCTTTAACCATTTTCGGAGAAACCGGAAAAGCTTATCGTATGCGCATTAAAATTACTTTTAAGATTTGTCAATATCGACAAATAAATTAAAATTAAGACAGCCCGAAAGTTATTTTATGGGCACCCAATTTTTTTTCAAATAAATAAGAATAATTTAATAAAATAAAATGATATAACAATTAATCTTACATAACTATGTCCCATGCCCAAAAATGTGCTCCTAGCATAACGATATTGCCTTATTTTAAATAACTTACATCTTTTAAAAAAGGGATTGTAATTAGTTATGTTGATGTGAGCAAGTTTTTTTTATTACCTGTAAGCTAAATTTCCTTTCCTTTGTGTCTTTGGGGATAATGGGTCCTCTGCTAGTACCAAATGTCACCATAATTGGCTCGCAAACATCCAAGGTCGATAGCCAAAGAATAAATATCTGCAATTAATAATTATCATATAAACAAATTACCTTTTTTGACAATGAACTCGATCTTCAAAACCCGTACCCGTTGAAGGTCTTGAAATGATAATTATATATGTATAATATAATGTAGAGTAGGTATATCATTACCATATCAAGAGTTTTTAATTCATGAAATGGTTGCAAATTTTTATGATATTATTAATTTAATTTTATTAAAATGTTCTTCAATCAAAAATAATAAATTTATAACATTCTGTTGGTGAAACAGCAGAAATATAGAATATAAAAATATAAACGCTCTTCCTACTAATAATAAATTAAAAAAAAATTCATGATCCCAAAATCTACAAGTCATCATTAAAGAATGAAACATAAAAGAAGATGTAATTTAACATTTTTTTACTATTTCTTTTATTTAATTAAATATGCTATAATTACAGGGTATTTATTAATTGCAAAAAAATGTAACAACTTATTTATAAGCTAATTTTACGAAAAAATAATGTATAAACATAGACCCGGAAATACATCGTTTTTAAGATTATTTTTAAATTTTTTAATTAGTATTTTTTTAATCTTTTTTTTTTTAATTATTATCTTAAGGTAGTGCTACCAGTGTAAAAATTAATGTTCAGAAAATTATGAAACTTAGCATACTGGTACTTTATAGTAAGTATATCAACCAGTTAAATTTTCAAAGGTTTAGAAAGAACTGAAAAAAATTATAAATGTTATAAAATACAAGGTGGTTTTAAAAATATTACCCTAAGAAAGAATAAAAAAAACGGAATATGTACCTTTAGAAAAACTTAATTAAATTACATAACAAAGTAATAAAAAAAATAATGTTTTTTTATAGCTTAAGAATACTAAAAGAAAATTAAGTGTAAAAACGGTTTCTTTTTCTTTATAAATAACCTATTTAACTGTTTTCATGCAAACAATATAACAAAGCACTACGCATTTTTGTAAAGCTTTACTTTGGCCACTAAAAATTGATAATGAATATCTAGTAAGTAACTTTGGTTACTGTAGTTTTACACCAATAACATACATTTTTTATTATGGTAACTAGGGTAACTGACTTTTAAACCAGTGAAATACATTTTTGTTGAGGTGTTTTCTTTTTATTTATAGTGAACAGAGTATAGTCTATTGTTTTATGTATGTATATTTCCCTGTTTAAATAAAAACACATTTTCCCACTTATATCTGTTCTTTTTAATCCAAACTTTAAGTGTAGTATAGGCAAAACTGTGTTATCTTATTTGTAAAGGTTTATTTTACGATCAGGTATAATTAAAGGGGAGAATGCGGTTACCAGATCCTTGGCCAGATCTTAGGGCGTCTTTTATTTTGTTGTTCTCATTTCAGCTACCTCTTTTTGTTAATGCTGGCTTAGGATGATAACTACCATGAGGAAGTTTTATTTACCTGTTATTAGTGACCCTTTTTTTTAATATTATTTTGGTTTACTATAAAAAACAAGGTTAAAAGATCGTATTTATTCTAAATTTTACTATGAGCGCTAAAACAAAAACAAAAAAAATATCAGACAGTTTCAAAAATGTTCATTAGACAATTAGTCATTTTAATAACTAAGGTAAGTAATTAATATTTTTAAAAACATTTTAATGTTGTAATTATTTAAACTTCTTTTAGTATGAGTATAAAAATAACAATAAACTATGTTCTATCAAACAGTTGAAAATAAAATGGTTCAAATAATGTCCATCGAACAACCAGTGTCTTGCAAAATCACTTGAAATTGTGGTCTGTGGGACAATTTGATTGTCCTTGGATTACGGTAACATGGCTTAATTATTGACAACATGATTAGCTTTGTTCGTAGTGAGTGACGCCGCTTTTTAGCTGGTGTTGTTAGTCTGAATTATGTATACATAGGACAAACCTAATGTGGATTTTTCTGGTTTTATTGTTAAAATTGTAAAAGTGTTCTGCACAGTTCAGTACAGATTACAATTGGGCAAGTAATTACCTATTATTTAAAATCAATAAATCTTACCAAAAAGAAATGTAGTCCAAAAATATTACCATGTATATAGCTTTACAAAAAAGTATTTAGATAATCTAAAATCTTGCGGGATGCTCTATGTTGTTAAATATATTAGAATAAATACTTCAATATGCTTGCAAGTTAAAATTTATAAAAATTAATATTTTTAAAATTAATCACTTAGAATACTGCAATAAAATATTGCAGTAATATTTTTATGTTCAATCATTAAACATTTTTTTACTTTTAAATTAGGTGTTTTCATTGCTTTCTAAGCTTTAATAATTTTACCCAAAGATACATTAATGGCCCAAGTTGGTTAATATTCTACATCACAACTAAGTCATGGACGGTTGTCAAATTAGCATTAAAAGATATTTTTATTGTTTTTTTTGCTAATTATGAATTTTGGTATACAGTGTATCCCAGGATAGGTGTTATAAGGCGACAAATAGACCAAAAATTTTGTAATCTTTAAACGCCCTTGTGGGAAAACTAGTCGCATGGTCCAAAACTAAAAAATAAAACATTTTATTCCGATAGGTAATATCCAGGGCGAGTTATAACTAAAAATTTAAAAAACGACCAAGCGTAAAAGTAACTTTATTTTTAAAATTACGACAAAATTGTATAACGAAATGTTGTAGACTATGAAATTTTATGTTTAAATTTAGGCTTGAAGATTTAAAGTAAAAAAATATTTTTGTCAATTTTTTACATTAGGCATTAACAGTTTTTGAAATACTCTTCTTAAGGCAGCGAAGTTCAAAAAAATATTTAAAATTATTATTATTTTTTTATTTTCCTTCCTCTTGACATTTATTTAAGTTGTAATATGTGGTGTAAAAAATTGGCAATTACATTTTTTTACTCCCATGCTTTAACTTTAAATTTTAACATAAAATTCAATTCTCTACAACATTTACTTATAAAATTTTGTTCTATTTTTAAAAATAAAAGTTGTTAGTTCCTGTGCATTTTTCAAAAGTTTAGTTATAACTTGCCCTGTATAATAACAATTAAAGTAAAATTTTGTATTTATTAGTTTTGGACCATGCGACCAGTTTTCCCAAAATTTCGTTTGAAAGTTCAAAAATGTTTGGTCAATTTGTGCTCTTGTAACACCTATCCTGGGACACGCTGTATATTTATATTTGTATTTGAAAATAAAATCTTTATCAAACTTGTTTTTAAAATAAAGTTTTTTTTTACTAAATTTAGAAAAAAATTTAACCAGTTGACGCCACATTTTCTGTTATTTGTTGGAGGGAGTTAAAAAAATTACAAATTTTTAAAGCAAGAAAGGTTAAGTTAGATTTTTTTTTTTGTAAATATGTTATAATCCAAACGACTAGAAACTGCCTATAATGTAGTTAAATCAGCGGCCAAACTATTTAAATTTATCCTATTTAATTAGGTTTATATAAAAAATAATTTACGATTCCAAAACATATCGCACGTGACTTGGAAAAATGGCACATTTAAAAAAGTCGTATGTTGTATAATTTTCAGACACTTCGTGAGAGACTCCTGCTGCACCAATTTACATGATCTTTTTTTGGATTATCATCTTGTTACTAAGACGTTTTATTCCTACTTTTTTAATGTTTTGTCTTTTTTGTTTTTTAAAGACAAAAACAAATCGCAGCGTGTATTTCCTCTACCGCGGAGAATATTACGTTAAACGCAGTTTAGGTAGCTCTTGGCCACTACAAACTTCATCAATTTACTGGTTATATTTTTCTTAGAAGAAATACTAAAATCTGGTTAAAAAATTTTAGGTCTTAAATGCTTATCGTTTTTGTTATTATTTTTAAAATTCGTCATGCATCAAAGTTGTTTTAATATTCTTTTATTTAAAAACTATGCATCGTTTCGAAAAAAGTCAAGAAACCAAATTTGTTTTAAATTCAATAGGGATTTTAAAAGTAATACCTATTTTAGGAAAAGCAGTGGCGCACCATTTTTTTCTTGAAAAATAGTCCATACGAATATGGCACGGACGTCACTGATAATTTTTTAAAAGTTTTGTACATTACAACCTATATACAGGGTGAGTTTTTTTCGAAGTTTAGTAAAGGTATTTTAGAAACCGCTGAAGCTAAAGAGATGGTTAAATTAGGAAAAAATTGCAGTTTTTAAAGATTAGTTTAAATTACTTTTTGATTTTTTCAAAAAAATTATGGCTCTCTAGATATTTTGAGAAATCCATTTAAAAAAAATCCCTTGTGGCTTAGTTAATATTCAAAATTAAAAAAGTGTAAATGGAAAACTTGTAAATATTTATCTTCTTAATAAAAAGTTAAATCCAAATTTGATATAGTAGTTCGTTTTTAAGCTACGACATAAACTTGCATTTTTAAAATTATTGTGGGACGCAAAACAACATTACAGTTGACATTCATTGGAATATTAAAGAATAAAGATTTTTGACATGACCCCTTTTTTGGTGTTCATAATTTCATATCTTCAAAAAACTTTTTGACCCTCCCCTAAACATGTTCGGCTCCCCTTGGCCACCCAAAACCGAAAAGCTGACGTGGCCACTGCAACCCCTAGTTCAAAAACTTAGATGTTTAGGACATATGTGCATATAAAGTTTTGTTCTTATGTTTCATTGTAGAATAATCACTAAGTTTGTCGGTAGAGTTAATCGACACCCTGTATTTAATAAAGATATTGAAGTTGAACTATTCTTTCTGGTGCCTAATGAAAAACACCTATGCATAAGAGAACCACCTCTAAGAAAAACCCGGTAAAATTTAATGATTTTTAAGTCAATTATAAAAACAATCTTGGATAGCTTTAACGTAAGTTGTATGAGTTCGGCATACAATTTTTAAGCCATATTAAAAGTACAAAATTTAAATGTAACTTTAAAAATATTTATTTACATTTCCTAGAATTAGAAGAAAAAGATACATTTTACTGAACTTCTTTAATAACATGCTTTTTTCTTTCTGGTTTAAAGAGAACTTCCCCTTTTTTAGAATGTCTTCTTTTGTTACTCTCCTTTCTTTTCTGTTTTTCTTTAATTGTCCTTAGTTCCCTCTGAGCATTGTAAATGTGTTTAGGAACATGTCTGCATTTTTATTAGTTTTATAACCATGTATACCAAGATATACTATATATTATATATACTATTATTTAGGCTTTAAAATTCATAATATCCCAAAAAACCGAAAAATTGTGAGTTTTAAAGCCTAAATAAAAAGTAAGTCTTTATTTTTATTAGTTTTATTCCATTTATCTTGACAACGGTGGCAGATTAGCCACTGAAACGTCGATTTTTAATTATCTGTTTACTTGTTTAAATTTTTTTTCGGTTTTTTAGTACTTTTAATTTTATTTTGGCGTGTACCCAAATAAATACCATCTTTAAAATGAATCCGCCAAACTACAGAACATATCTTCAACCTTTGTGTTGTTTTGTAAATGCTTAAATTCTCAAAATCTAAAATGGCAAATTAGGTGAGCATAAACCATTTTTAAAATAGTTTTCTCATAAATGTAATGAAAGTAAAGAATATTTGTGTCCAGTAATAATAAAAAAATTGAATTCTTGTTCGCTAAAGGTTAAAGCACACTAGGCGCTTAGGTACTTTCACGGACCGATCAAATAATTTACATGCATTTTAAAAGATTTACCTTAAATGATATTTAAATACCATGTAAGATATTTGATCGGTCCTTGAGCGTACCGAAACCTGAGCGCCTAGTGTGCTTTGACTTTCATAAATCACGAGCTAGTTAGTGCAAATCGGGTGTTATCATAATCAGTCAGTTCATTTATACGTAAAGGATGTGTAGAATGGCGAATGCGCAACCGAATGTAAGGGTTGGTAAAACATTAAGTCTTTTTAAAGGAATGCATAGATATTATTTTGTATGATAATTAGATTAGAATACTTTTAATACCATAATAATTTGTAATAAAAAGATCATGAATTTCAATCTATTATTTAAAATATTCTGAATTTACCATGTCTAGTTAGTTACTAACTAAAATTTCTTGGTTTTAAATTATAATATATAGGCATCATATTTTACAATGCAAGCACAAAAAAGCAGCCATAAACTAGCAAGCAAAATAAAATGGCGTCCAAAAAATTAGGAATATACGTTTTTAGTAATACAATCTTATAAATTAAGCTACCTATCCAATTTTTATTCTATATTTTATTTACTTTTTAAATGTTTATTCCTTTATTTAAAATAAAAAAATAAACACATATAAAAGGGTATTTATCAGTATAAAAAGGGTTAGGCGATGTCTGGGATAATTTTCGCTCATGTTTCTTTACGTCATCTAAATGAGCAATTGGGCTTTAAAGAAGTTTCTATTTGAAAAATAAATACATAACACAATCATCAATGCCTATGTCATAAATAATCAGTAACCCCACATTCTTATAAACAAAATGAAGTTTTTTTGAGAATGTAAGGTATATTTTTATATCCACGTTATAAAACGTAAAATTATACATACCCAAATCCTATTTAGAAAAGTTTTGCAAATTTATCTAAAACAATCTTATTTGGTGTTATTTTTGCTTATCTATTATTGCCTTAGAATGGCACACCTCTGGCAAACGAAATGCACTCCGTCATTATATAACTTACAGTGTTGCCAACACAGAGGTATTTGTAAACAAAGGCAAATTATTTTGATTTGTTTTCTTTGTCACACACGTTTGTGTTTTCATGTTTAGTATTTTAATCATGGCAACAAAACAAACGACATTTTAGCATTGAAAAAACAAGTAATGTTTGGTCTGTTGTAAATAGTCTAAGGTACTAGTTCACTTTTTTCTCGGGCAACTAGAAAAACACACAAATTTATAAATAAGTATGTCCAAAACTACCCTATTTTTGATTTTAAGTATATCTTGCCATACATCGTTAAATAGCTTATTAAAAGGCCTTTTTAAAAATGTCATAATCAACTATGGTTTCCATTTAAAACAATGTAAGTTCAGATCGTAGCTTAAAAACGGATTACTACATTTAATATCTGATTATACCTTTTCATTAGGAAGATATTTATCTGCAAGTTTTCAAGTAACACTTTTTTGCTATTACAAATCTTAACTAAGTTACATAAAAACACGGTTTTGGAAAAAAAAGGGTTTTTTTTTAATCTAGTAAGCCTTGTTTTTTTAGTAAAAACTAAAAATAATTTAAACTGAGCTCTACAAACTGCAATTCTTTTCCCATTTAACCATCTCTGTAGCTGCAGGGGTTTCTGAGATCCCTTCACTAAACATATAAAAGACCACCCTGTATTTATAATTATTTTTTTAAATCATAGGGCATTTTAATACCTATAAATTTTCTAATAGTTGCCCTATATTATCGATAAAGAACGAAAAGGTTTTTCGCACATGTTTACTATACATAATGTAATGCCCCAATTAAACACAACCCAGCAAAAATGCTTTAGAGAAATTGACTAAATGATTTTAAACTACCAAACGTTTATGCTTTAACGACGATATAAACCATTTTAAATACCTTTTATATTGTGACTAATTTGTTTTGTATGATTATCACCCGTTACCATAATTACCGTCAAAAGTAATATATCTTGAAAAACAAATATTGCAACTTTAAGAAATGTTAAGGTATAAAAAGACTTGCACCCTTAGGCGCAATTTGGGGGCCAGGGGACTCAGCTCCCCAAAGAGGAAATTAGACAAAATTAGCCCCCACAAGATTCCCAGTATCCAAGCCGAAACTTATGGGACTAAAACAGAGAATAAAATAGGAGAAAGCGATTTTTATGTCAATAGTGCCACTTTTCCCTAACTGTAGGTCATTTTTGTGGCAGTAATGACAAATAAATCCCTTTATCTTTCCCAAATTTTTTTGCAAAGTCTTGAACCTTGCCTCATACCTTTCGGGATTTTCAAGACTCCAGCCCCCTAAAAACCGAAGCAAATTGCGCCTATGCTTGCACTAATCAGAAAAGAAAATAAAAGGTGTTTCATTTAAAATAAGAAAGTTTTGAAGGTTTCAATTTTTTCCAATTCACCACTATGAGCTTAACACCATGTATAATTCAAATACAATTTATTAATACAATGTACAAATATTATCTATTAGGTAATTGCCTGCCTTGACAATTTCAATAACATTTGAAATTGAAAAAATGGTAGAGTTATAAAAAAAATCTTTTCTATTTTTCTAAAAGAAACAACAATACTTTATAAATTTGATGATTTAACCCTAGATAATAAAACCTGTGACAAAAAAATGATAGAATCTAAAGATAAATTTAACAAAAATTTAAAATACAGGGTGATCTATTAAAAAAAAAAACATAATTTTATATTGTCACACTTTTGTATACATCAAAATATATTTTAAATGTGAAGTTTTTGCCTTAGTATACACCTACAATAAGTGTTAGGGAATTCCCATTTCATGTATGGTTGAGCAAGAGTTAAATTAAACAAAAACGCAGTATAGAAAAGAATAACGCACGTAAAATGTTTTCTTTTTTTCTCAAATTTCTAATGCTTAGCCCCTTTCTACTATATTACAAATTGTTTTGATGAAAATTACAGTATACAGGGTGTCCAGGAAATGTGGGAAATCTCTCGCACACGTATGGAACAGATGAAAATAACACGACAAGTTCCTATAAAATTTTTCCGTATAAGCCCTCCCTGCGGAGATATGATCCCCTAAAGGGGGCAGCTAGAAATCGATTTTTCGTGAATAACTTTTAAAACGCTCTGTATAATTTCATAATATTTTAGTACGATGCATACTAGTAAAGACCTCTTAAATTAGTGCCCTTGAAACTTATGTCGCTTCTTAGTTTGCCAGGGACGGACTAGTTTTCGCACATTATTGATAATATTTTTACGCCCTGTATGGTGAAGACACAAAAAATATGTTTTTGGGTAGTTTAAACCTTTTGCTAAAAAAAGGTACTCTTGTTTGACATCGATAAAATGAGCCGTTTTCGAGTAAAAAATTATTTTAACAATAAGAGTTCACTAATTCCTGACCTGCTACGAGAGGACTTCAATACTGAATCAAAAATTACAAATTACATCGAAAATAAAATATTGTATTATTAAACAAAAATAAACTCTTAGGCTATTTTATTTTTTCTTTTTTGGTATTTACTTACACATGTCCTTACAATTATTTTTTTAGAGTGAAAATAATTTTTCAAATTACACAAAAATACATTAGAGCAATTTTAAGGAGCGTGATACATGCCGTAAGGTCTTAAAATTGATATTCAGGACGTTCCCAAGGGAAATTGCGACCATTACAGTATCTAGAGTCGTCGACACTTCTGATCTTATTTGTTGTTAATAACTAAAAATGAATTTTACGTTGTGTAGAAAGCTTATAAATTTTAATTAATTTATTATTTTCTTTTATTGTTATCCACATTTATTATGGTATTAAAAAGCAAGTAAAATAAATAATCCGGTATATAACGTCCTCGGTTACGAGTAAAACAGAATAAGAATACATATATATTTTTATTTTCTATTATAACGTTGTTATTTTGATAAACACACAAGCTAGTTATAAATGTTTTCTACTGCTATTGTAAGGAATATATTTGGTTGAAAAGTTTTATTTACCTTTAAACGTAATTTGTAAATAATGCGCCAGGTAAATAAAGTTAAGCAAAAGCTAAAATTATAGTATTTGCTTTTTTTTGTTATAGAGTTTGTATGTTTTATCTTTTATTAATTAAAGTTAAAGCATTTGCTTAGCTTTATTCACTTAACCTAATAACTTTGTAATTAAAAAATGGCAGATTTGTTTAAAAAGAGTAAGTGATAAAATTACTAAAGAGTATGTCTAATGCTAAAAACCCAAAATTAAAACTATTGAAAAATTAACAGCTGGTGAAGTTCCTGATAAAAATGGGATATATTATACTATTATTATATTATTATAATTTATTAAATATCATTAAAGTAATTGATTTTGATTTAAAGCTTTATAAAAATGTGTAAAGTATATTTTTTTAATACACATTTTTATCGTTTGAAAAATATATGATTATAAATACCAATTAACTTTTGTGTATCGTAAATATTACCTTCTTATTTACAGCAACTCTGATCACCATATGGAAAACTATTTTATTATAATTTTACGAAAAAAGTTGTTTCATATAAAAAGTTCTGCATAGTCTAAAACCTAAAATAAATATTATTTTTTTTCAATAGTATACGGGCGATCTCAAAAATATAAACTTTGCTCAAGGATAATGTACCGTTAATTTTAACAATATCAATAATTAGTATTTAAAAAGATTGGGATTAAACAGATTAAGATTGTTGAATTGCTAGACGGACATAGTTGAGTTGCTAGACGGGGATGTGGTTGAGTTCCTAGACGTAACCCGGACGTGACCTTACTGTCGTTGATAATATTTTTAAATGATTATATACAACATATTTTTGTTGGACCCCTCCCCATAAAAAATCAAATGTCAAAAGCTAGTCCTCTTATATTTTTACCGTAAATATAATGAAATTTTATAGACAAATTCTAACTTTTGCAAAATTATCTAAATTTTTTAAATACGGTGGAAAAGACGCCAGTACGTGACCTTATTACAGTCAGGTAAAAATCGGCGGGCGAACTCTTAAAACCAAATTGGGGTAGTTGAAGGGTCAAATTATGTTGGAAGAAATTTCGACACCGCGCCGTAAAGCAGGTAGGTACGATGCCCGACAGGGTAATTAAAAGAGTTTTAGGAAATTACAAATGGTTTGTTCTGGTAAGCAAATCCTTTTTTAAATTCTTTAATTAAACCCAAGACTAATACACACTTACGAATGATTAGTTCTGGTGAGCAAGTCCTTTTTTTATTAATTTCTTAATTTTTCTTTAAGACTACAATAATAATAATGTATAATTAAAATCTGTACAGTATTTATTTAAATAAGTGAATTTTAATGCAAAATAAAGCAAAATAGAAAAAAATATATAATGCATTTGTTTCACAAGATATTTTATTGCATGGAGTGTTGTGTTTATTACCGTCTAGGAACTCAACAATCTATGTCAAGCAACTCAACAATCTCAAATTCAAAATTGTAATATTATCTTTTTGCCGTCTAGCAACTCGAGTACACCCACTAAATATGCGTCCCGCTGACCATGAAAGACAGGAGTTCTTCTCCTAACTATCGAAAAACGGAGATTTCTCTTTCGTATATTATTACGACAGTAGGGAATTTCATTCACTTATTTTCTTGTATAAAAAGAAAACGTTCTTCACCATTTAATTTTATAAACGACATAAGTACCTACTTGTTAATTCTTTGTGCAACGCTAAATAATTATTTATTACTAATTAGTAAAAACCATGCTTAGCGATATATGTAGTTATGTTTTACAGTGTTAAATTGGTTTTGCACTAAATACAACCATGTAAAAACGATATATTTAAAGATTTCAGTAGGTTACGAACCGTGTAAATGCTCTTGCTTACAAATTTTATAGCAATGGCGAAATGATACTTGTTTATGTTTTCTGTTTATGGTCGAACTAAAGTATTTTAACAGGCTTCTTTGGTAATATAAATGCGATGAGCACTGATGTGTGTAAATGCATAATATAATATGGGTATAGCAAATATTCTTGACCTATATGCATTATTTTAAAAATACCATTCCGTGGACTTTGTTTTAAAAGTAAACTGAAATGATTTATAAATTCTTTAAGCCAATGTTTGCCGTGAGAACGTTAGATATTGCTTTTTCTTTTAGTAATAAATCAATAAATATTTATTTAAAATAAATGGCGTTATTGGTATATCTAATAAGTGAAATTATGGCGCGCTTGTGGCGGCTTCGGTTGTATCGGCAAGCGTTGATCTCACACGGTGTTCTGCTCGGGGATGCGGACCGAGCAACAACCATCCAAGTTATGGAATGAATGGTCTGTGAATGGGAAGGAGAAGGGGTCAAGGTACAATAAGCCTTCAGGCTGCAGTGCACCACCTAGGGGGCGGTCGTCGGACCTGGGTGGGATGACCCCGAAAGGGTGACAAAAAAAAGTGAAATTATAAAAACTTAAACAAAATAACGCTACCTGTTATTCTTTCAAAAAAAAAAAAAACGCAAGCGAACGAACGAATGAATTCGGCTTTATTAAGGTGCATTTAAATTAGAGCGAACACAATTGAATAAACGAATTCGTTTGCTAGAATTATTGTATTTAAACGGCGAACCGAAGGCATTAGTTCGTGTTCGCACATGTTCCATCGCGAGTCGGTAAGTCAGCGAATTATCAAAGGATGTTCAGTTTAAGCCCCCCATAGACTACGATCATTTTCATCCATTCGTATCGCTACGAGTCTAATCGACGAGCTGAATGGATAGTCTGTGGCCTAAAACCGCCGGGTTGAACCGTCGTCGGTTTAAATATCTGCCGAAGCTTGATTTTCGACACGCCGAGACGAACGGTTCGCACCAAACCGATAATGTGTGGGGATCCCGTTCTAACTTGTCGGTTTTTTCAGTAACGTGCATAATTTTAATAGCGTTTTGTTGTTTCTATTGAGTTCTCTTTCTCTTGAAAATATGGACCAAAAATCTATTAACAAACAATTTCTAATTGAGTTTATTGAATTATATAGGAAGTTTCCTTTTTTATGAAATATTAAATCTGAAGAATATCGATAAAAACAAAAGAAACCAAGCGTATGAGGAATTATTGCAAAAGATGAAAATTTCAGATCTTCGTAACTTCTACCGGTAGCCAAAAATCGCAGTGTTACGATAAGTTTTTCATGAGCGGAAATTGCTTTTCGTAAGTGCGTATTTCTCTTAATTATTAAAGGACTTACTAATTTTAACAACTCCAAATATGTTTCCTCGTCCATCCGCAAAAAATTAAACCAATCCCCTGGTTAAAGTTTCAGTTCTTTTAATAAATTAACATGGGAAAAAGTACGTCATTTTTGCAGCCATTGTTTTACCCATATAGAACGATTTTTTCTCTTTTTTTTAACGATAACTCGTAGCGGCTGCTGCTACTGCTAATAAATGCGTAAGATTCATCGTGTTCTTAGAAATAAACTGCTAGCTAAGTGCGTAATCTGTGGGCAATACAGACCGGCGATGCAACACGACGTGTCAACTCGCTACCATACGAATGGACGAAAAAGATCGTAGTCTGTGGGGGCTTTAAGCGGCTTAATTTGATTGCAAATACAAGCGAACGCATTTGGTCCAAAACTGTGTGCGGAGAGGCTAGTTTTAAAAAAATTGTAGTGGTTAAATGAAAAAACAATTAAACTTATTGAATTCGTTCCTTCGTTCGTTCGCTTCAATTTAAATGCATTTGTTAATTTATTTTATTGTTATCCACATTTATTATGATATTAAAAAACAAGTAAAATAAATAATCAGTTTTAATTATTTTTTGCTGGTTGTCATAAAAACAAATATCTAATAATATACTTATTTTATTTTTACAAAAACTAATTAGATTAGATTTAATTAAATAAGCTATAATAAAAAATTGTACATCTTACTTGATAAAAAGTTATGGTGTGTCTAGGGTTACCACAAATGGCACGCGCGCGACACAATATTTTGAGCACGTTACTAAACACAAAATTCATTTGGTAATAAGAAAAAAAAGTAAAGTAGCTATTTATTATTACTATTTCCCAATAATCACAAAGTCAGAATTATTTTATGGCAGGTCTATTACCTAATTCAACATTTATTTAGAACAGCGGCACGTCGCGTCGATACGTAAAGGTTCGCCATCCCCGCTCTATAAAAATCAAGTACAGAGGCGTCCCGCCCACGCGAAAACCAATAAATCCCTAATTCAAGCAAAAACGTAAAAATATAGGATCTTTTTCATCTGAAAAAGAACCGTGAATAATGACAATCAAAGTCTAAAATTCCTAATTAGTAGTACTTTAATATAGTATTTTTGTTATTCCGCACGTCTTTTAATAAGGATTAACTTTATAAACAAGTTTTTATTGTTGTATTATTTTTAAAAGCAGGATGCCTGATTTAATTCATTCACCTTTGGTACCTGGTACCTGCCCAAGCCACCATGAGTCACAACTTCATAGTCTACCAGCGTTTCTACCTATGTTGGGAGAATTCACTGACAAACTTTCAGGTTTTACAAAAATAACGAAGGTCGGCAGCTCACGGACTCTTATACTATTATAGTTATTTCAAAAATTATTAGATAGATTGGTCTCTAAAGAATTGAGTGCGTGGCAGCATAAAAGAGTAATATTTCACAATGAAAATCTGCTACATACAAGGTATTAGGAAAAATATATTTAGTAATAAACGGTTTTCACAAAATAATATTTATTTTACGTAAACCTAGATAACTTTTTATTATTGTGGATATCCTAAAGCTTTGTTGCCGTATTTTTTCCTGTAACCTTGTTTGTAGACAAGTTTTATTGTCTAATAATACTTTTATTTGCCATGCATTTAATTTTTTAAAGATTTTATTAAACTAAAAACTAAACAAAAATAAAGATTAAATTTAAAGTGGTGTTCCATTTAAAATACCAAAGTTTGTCTATATGAAGAAATCGGCCGTTTTGTTTTTGGTCTGACGAAATGTCACAAGCAAATGGCAAGGATATAATCAAGAAACTTTAAAAACGAAAGGCTTCCTGCGGAAACCAAACCTTGATAAATTTATTTGCTCTAAATTTAGTCGCCTTCAAAATGGATCAAAATATAGTCCTAGACCTTTTTTGGTTGTTATACGTGCACGTCTCGATACCCCATATAAGCTTTCGTAATCCGATAAAGTGAGCAGTTTCTAGGAACTAAAATTTGCGACACACTGTATTTATGTATACAAAAAACTTGTTCCTTATTGCATTATCTACTGCGTTAATAAAGCAAATTTTGTTTTCACATAAGTAACATTTATCATGGCAATTTAATGACTCTTTGTTTGAAGAAAATCTCATCAAGGAAATTTATTTTACGCATTCGGTTCCACTTAAATAATTAAGCTTGTATGTTTAAGTGTAGGAAGTACTTATATCTGCAACGAATTAAAGTCAAGTAGAAAGTTTTCATCTTCGAAAAAGATTAATATACAGACTGTCCACGGATGGGATTAACAGGAGGACAAATAAAAAAAATATTTTTCGAAATAAATTATTCTTGCTGGTAATAAAAAGATTTACGAAAATAAGTAGCAAAAACTCCAAAAACACGATTTTTCTTCAAAAATATACTTTATTTATTTTCTATTTTTAAGGAAGTTCCTATCATTAATAAAATGTATTTATAATTAAATAAGTAATCGATAAAATTTCATTAGACAACTTTAATTAAACTTTATTTGGCCACAAAATATCCAGATTTAAAATTGGAAAATGCTTTAGTCATATTATTTGTTTACCTTTAGAAAATTAATTGATAAAAGTTTAAATACACGTTAGAAAATTGTTATTTGTTGTAAAAACAGAGTTTTTTTATCTTACTTTAATAAACGTTTTAAATTATTAACTTTTCATTACATCAAAGTCACTTTTATAAAATTTTTAAAACCCCATAAACGAAATATATTTAATACTAAGTTCTTCATTTTAATTGCTTATGTTATTCAAAAACAAAAAACAAATTGAGATTTTGCCCAAAAATAATAAAAAAGTACTTTACTATAAAGAAAAAAACATTTTTTGAAAATGGTTGTGAACGCTGTATTCAAAATTAATATTTTCTCATCGTAAATCATTTTTTTACAAGCAAGAACTTTTTAAAGGTCGAACTATTTGAAAATATAAAATTTTTGGTCATCCGTGGACAATCTGTATACCTGGTAGTAGCAACAATAAAATAGTTTTTTATACTATTAGTTAGACGGGGTATTGTGCATCACTCACTTATCATTAAATCTTTTGCAAGTCTCGCGAACGATATTACTAAGGGTACATCGTTATACTGAATCCGATTCAACCGATCGAATAAATCTTAATTCGACAAAAACTTGCGATATGCACGTTTCAGATTAAGTAAGGGATTGAATTAAATGCCACTGCAAAGAGTTTGGTAGTAAACAAGCATTTTGGGAACCATGTTTTTTTTTTTTAAATCTGTTTTTGTTTGATGGAAAAAAATTAAGGGGAAAAATAGGGTCCTCACATCCAAAATGGGGCTCTTCCAGTTTAACATAATATACATATAATTTATTAAGGTTGGTCCACCCTCTTTATTTACTTTTCTTGTTGCAAAACAACCAAAAAAAAGGTCACTACTTCCAAAAGGGTGGGTCGGTCGGCTTTTTATTTTTTTTCTCTTGAAATAAAAACACCCTAAAATACAAAATAAAATTATCTACTTCTACCCTATTTTATATAATAACTCCATTTTGGGGCTTCTTTTAAGTGTGGCCCAGGGCAACTCGTCCCCCTCGCTACGCTAGCACCCGTATGTCTAACATTGAAAAGACAGTGCGTGTCTAAAGTCAAAGCCCCATCCTAACTTAACATTTTTTTCTTATTTAAAGACTTTGGTAAAACAATATAAAACACATACAAAACAACCAACCAGAACTTTTAAAATTGTAGGCAAGAAATGACAGATATAAAATACCTGATTTGGATGACCATATTTCCGAAACTCATAAATTTGGATATACCCAATGTGGTATTTTCTTAAAGGTTTTTTAAAATATATTTTTAATATTGATATAAGATACAGGGTGCGTCATTTAAAAAATATATATTTCATGCACTAACCTGCCTATTATCACCAATCAACATTGAAACAAAAATACATGCAAATTAGGTATTTAGACCAAAACTAAACAAAACTAACCTGTATACTATATTACCATTTATAGATATTTAAACGAGATGTAAGAAAATACCACATTAAGTATGTCTAATTTTGTTACTCTCAGTAATTAAGCCATGAAAATCAGGTCTTTAAGTTTTTTTAAACCGCCATTACCATTTTATAGTAGGTAAAGATATTGGCTTATATACAACAAGACTCCCTTTCCATTTTTTTTAGTTGGCGCCTAACCCTCAGTTTGACACATATATTTGTCATTTCTTACATAAAATTTGGTCAATGTTGTTTAAAGTCCTCAAATTTTTATGAAAAATGTCAAACAATGTAAAAGTTAGGGGTCCTGACTTAGACACGCACTGTATATTTTAAAAGGCTTTAAAAATAACATAGAAATATTAGTTAAGATGCCGCTCGAGATGCCAGTACGTTAAATAAAAATAAAAAAATTAAAATGAACATGTGTGTTTGTTAACATTAACTTTATTAATTGTATTTGTAAATATGCAACATGTCTAAAAATACTATTTTATTTTAATAATACTACTTTCGTGGAATTCCATTATCTCCAGTTTTAACTGATACACAAAGTTTCGAATGGTATTTATCTCCAAGCGTTTTCAAGTAATAACTGGTGAAACAGTTATCACTTAAAAAATAAAGACAATTTAAGTCGAAGAAAGTAGTATTCTTAAAAACATAACATTATCTATACTTTTTTATGTGTCACGTATGCTTTGCAAATTTTACCAATCATTAACTATATATTAAACTAGCTGACCCGTGCCCACTTTGTTGGGCGTTAATTATATCTTTCTCTAAACTTTAATCACAATAGAATATAGCCCATAGCACTCCTGAATAGTGTAGTTCTTTGATTGTAAAAGCATTTTTATGATCGGTTTAGTATTTCCGTAAATAAATAAAAACCATTACTCGGCACAGTCATTTTGTATGGATAATATCATATTCTACAGCAAAAAATTATCACTTATAATCTCCTAGAGCATGAATTATTGCCGGAAATTTTTGAGTACATGAATTTTTGAAAATTATCACGAGTCGCGAAGCGACGAGGGATAATTTTCTTTAAAAATTCATGTACGAGACAAATTTCCCGCAATTAATTCAAGCACGTGGGGGATTCGGTAAGAAAATTTTATACCGGAATTATATTAAAAAGAAAACATTTATTTGGACGTTATCCACAAATAAATAGAAGGCTGTGTGTAATGTGAGTTTGACGTTCTTCGTTATTTGAACTGTCATTAACACTGTGTGGGTTTTTTACTTTGAAACGAAATGTTGCGATTTGGAGAGGAAACTACAGAGTTAATTAGAAAAGAGGTGGAAAATTTAACTCCATCAAATACTAAAAAGTCTAAGGCAACAGTGTGGAATCAGTTTTTGGAATTCTGCAAAGAAAAATTATATCGGATTGAAGAAGAAAAATCTGTTGCAGAATTAGCTGCAATTTTAGAGGACTGGGGGTTTAATATGAAAAGACAAAACTTGGAAGATTATAAAGAATCTGTAGTAAAGGTAAGAACCTTTTTGTTGTTTATATAGGGACATTTTAAACTCATCAATTAATAATTATTTTAGGTTATGTGGAATTCAGCTGCCAAGCAATTGCAAGAAATGTACTTTTGTAAATTCCATGTGAAATTTGATCCCTTTGCAGATATTGAATTTGCATCTGCAAGGGCTGCTCGTGATGCAAAACGGCGGCAGTTACAAAAAAATCCTTCGAAAAGAAAAACAAGTTCTGCTGCTCTCACTTGTGAAGAATATAGGAAAATTTTAACGATTTGGGATGAAAATACACCTTCGGGTCTACAGAGAAAACTTTTTCATGTAATGTCGCATGAATTAGCTTGGAGGGGTGGTGAAGGAACAATGGCGAAAGTTGAGCACTTCCATAAACAAGTTGATCACAAGGGAGATTTTACAGGTCGTATTGAATACAATCCAGTATTTACGAAAACAACCCAAGGTGGGTCAAAAAGACTTGCAGACAGTAAATATTTAGTAAGAAACAGCAAAAATCTTGATGAATGTCCCATACGTCTATTTGAAAAATTTATGGAAAAACGTGGAAATTTAGAAGTAGATAGATTGTTTGTGACCCCTACCTTAAATTGGAATGCAAACTGTTCAAAGAAATGGTATAAAAATTGCCCTGTCGGTAAAAATACAATTTCATCATGGTTAAAAGAATCTGCTTGTAAAATAGGAGTTGATGTGAAGAAGGTAAAAATCACAAACCACTCTGCGAGAGCTACAGCAATATCAAACTTGGTAAAAAATGGCGTTCAAGAGCAACAACTTATCAAGATTACAGGTCACAGTAACGCTCATTCCATCCAACCGTATCTTCAGATGGATGCGGGTCATCATGAAAATATAATTAGTGCCATGAGGGGCGAGCATTCTCTGAACATGCGAGCATTCTCTGAGAATGCGAATACAGTGACTAATAAAACTGAACCATGGGAAGAATCAACAACAGGTGCAAATAGTATTATTTATAATAATTGTGTTTTTAATATTAGTAATAATTATAATGGTCAAAATAATACTTGTTTAAAAAAATGAAATATGCTTCTTCTGTAGGTATAGTGTCTTAGAAATTACGTAGTTAGTCATTAAAATAATATTTCTCGTTCTTATAATTAATTGGAGTTGTGGTCTTTTTTCAAATATATATTATATATTATTATATCTGTCTCTTGATTCAATAAACTCGTGTAAAAAGACATGATCATACTTTTGTATGCATTATTTTTTCATGCAATATTTATTTTTAGTATTTATGAGGCACATCGTATCGTATAGGGGATTTTTTATTTTCCCCATGCCCTAGTAAACTAAAAAATATATATCAGATAAATTACTATATAAAATTAATTGATTTCATACAATTTTTTTAATAGGTTTCAGGGAATTGTCAATATTGACTAAAAAATTAAAGTGAATACGTTCGTATTGAGGATGGCTTTTTTCCGATTTTCCCCATGCTCTAGTAAAATAACACTTATATAATTTTAGTTAAATTATATAAAATTAATTGTTTTCATACAATTTTCTTACTGTGTTTTAGGGAAATGTCAATATTGACTACAAACAAAGGGGAAATATAGCAAAAAATATATAATATACTAAAATATTTTTCATATTCCTTTAGGTTTAATTCTAAGAAAAATTAATATTAACACAACAATTATACAGGTTCCGGCAAAATGTATTACCTATTTTGTTTCTTTAATATAAAAAAATGTATCAGTATTCACTATGGCGATATTTTTATTTGGAAAAGTAGGCTTTGGAGAGTTTATTAAAATTGTTGACAGTTGTCAAAATGCCGCGTTGGTTAACAGAACATCGCATTTTTGTGTCGAAAAATTTATTGAATATAATTCCATTATAGCCGTTCAAAGGTGTTTTCGACGTCAATTTAATGACCGACAGTGTCCGCAGCGGAAGACCATTACAGTTTGGATTCGTAAATGAAGGACAGGGGGATCCGTTTTAGACAAGAAGTCAAGTGGGCGGCCAAGATCTGCCTGCAATGCACTGAACGAAGACAGAGTTAGAAATGCAATTATCGCTAGTCCCAAAAAATCTGTTGTTAAACATGCTACTGTTTTAAATTTATCTGAGCGAAGTACACGAAGAATGTTAAAAAAATGAATTTTCACCCATACAAGATCGCAATTGTTCAAGAAATAAATCATCAGGATAAGATTAATAGACTTGAGTTCTGTCGCCTTCTTCGTACCAATTATCAAGGTATTGAAAACAATATGTTTATGAGCGATGAGGCCCACTTTTATTTAAACGGACATGTAAATAAACAGAATTGTCGTTACTGGGCTCAAGAGAATCCACGCGAAATTCATCAGCGTCCATTACATTGTCCCAAAGTAACTGTATGGTGCGCCATCTCCTCGTCTAGGATAATCGGACCTTATTTTTTGAGGAAAATGGTCAGACAGTAACAGTTACTGCCGCACGCTATGTTCAAATGTTGCAGATATTCTTCTTACCGCAAATTCAAAATGAAATTGGACATTACTGGTTTCAACAGGATGGCGCAACAAGCCATACGGCAAGAATAAGCATGGATATTTTGCGACAATCCTTTCCAAACAGACTGATTTCTAAGAATGGTACCATTTCTTGGCCTGCAAGATCGCCCGACCTTTCAGTACCAGATTATTTTCTCTGGGGCTATTTAAAACATAAAGTGTTTGCCAATAAACCTAGAAATGTAAGGGAGCTAAAAACAAATATTGCCAATGAAATCCACGCTATTTCTAGGCAAGTTCTTCAAAATGTAATGAGAAAATTTATGAACCAGTTAGAAGAATGTATTGAAGAGGGTGGCGGTCATTTGCGGCACACCATATTCAAAGCATAATAAACTCCCATCTTTCTTGTTTAAGAATACATGTTCCTTTGTTTTGTTTTTAAAGTTAATAAATTTTTATAAGCAATTTAAAATGGGCTGTTCATTTTGCCGGACCCTGTATAACAATTTGTGCTTTAAATAATTCAGGAGATCGGGATATTTTATTTTTTATTCTAAATAGAATGTTATTGGCTTATGTTGCCGGTTAAAAAAATATTTTGCAAAGTTAGCCATGGATTTGACATTCACTACTCCTGTCAATCAATATTTTATTTGTGGTATTATAAGTTTCTCATAACATTGTATACAAACATAAGTTAGTAAAAAAGTGATACTAAAATGAACTTTCAATCGTATGACTTGTGTTCCGTTTGCAAAGAATCACAGCATATTAAAATGTACCATAAAAATGTAAAATATCTAACATACCTCGTGGATGAATCGGGATTGAATCCTGAGCAAGAAAACCTATTTAAAGAGATTGACAACATTCTGCGTGATATTGTGCCTTCTTTAGGACACAAATCTAATACTCAAAGAAATAAACTGGTGTCTCAGTATTATTTTTATTTTATGAAACACAGGCATATTGTTAAAAAAACCACCGGTTCTGTGTTGTATTCACCACTTAGGAAAGAGGACGTAGAAGTGGAATTTGTAAAGAATTTGAAATTAATTAATGATATTATTGAATGTATACCTTAACAAATTGTTGTAATATTTCCAACTTATAAAGTAAGTAAATAAAAAAATATTGTCATTATTATTATTGTCTAATTATATGATAGCTGTCATGTGCCGGGAAATTTCCACTTATTAATTTTACGTCTACATGCTTATGTGGATGAAAAATTTCCAAAAATTTGCTGGTTACTATAGTAACAATGTTGAAACAAAGCATCTGATTGGTTAAAAATGACCGGTATAAAATTTTC
>JACEGR010004001.1:0-94529 GCA_014170235.1 Listronotus bonariensis | reverse complement strand
TATGAAACTATTTGCCAAGCCAATCTTGCAAAAGATATTTGAGTAGGTTTAATCGATTTTAATTTGTAAGTCGAGTGGCGGACGGCTAGATTATTTCCTAAAAACTTACATTAAAGCGAACAACACAGAATTTTACTGATAATAAACTTTGACATTTTCTTTTAATTTTGAGACTAGTTTGGATTAAATTTATTCTCTTTAAACAGCACATTTGGTTTAATGACTTACATATCTAAACAATGTATTCATGAAATAGTGGTTTGTTCTGGTAAGTATTTTTCAATGAGAGAAATAACTCATTATTAATTTTAATATTGGTTAGTTGTTGCTGCGTTTCTTTTTCTCTATTTAAACAGTCCTCTTATCAAAATAATAAAAAAGTTTATATGTATAAACATGAGCTAGCAAATTCTATATAAAAAGTTCATTAGCATGTTAAAAAGAGCGGCACCCACTGGTGTAGATAATAGCTTTGTTCGCGGGTCTAGTAATGAACTGATTCTGAACCAGAATCGAACTGGTTTAGAATTGTTTTAAAGCGCATGTCTAGTTATTTATTAGTTCGGAATTTTTATTTACCGCGAACGATTTTCTATACAGCTGAGGATGTATTCTAACCTAGCCTTTTGGTTAGGATTTTTCATGGTTAAATTGGATACTACACAAAAAAAAAAAATTTAAACAAAAAGGTAAATTGTTATACTGTCGAAAGCCACTCGAGGACTCTCGGCGGAAGCCGAGGGATTCCCTGCCTGCTCTCTATTTTAACATAAGTATGTGTATTTAACTAAAGATAATATTCAAACAACAAGAAATGGTAAAATCTTGTAATATTGTCTATATTTTTTAATTAAATCTTTATTTATTTTATTGCATACATACATTTATACGGAATACAATTAAAAATGTTTATATACGCTCAGAATCACAAAAATATTAAAAAAATATTCAACAGGTATATTAACCCGCATAAAAAGTGGCAGAAACAAATAAACTGTAATACAACGGTTTATTTCTGTACCACAAAAACAGAAAACAGCTGACCATGTCGACAATGCGCATGAAATTCCGAACTGAACTTTTAGTTCCAACAAAAATCCCAGGACTGCTAATCAGGTTACGAACTGATTCCATTGTAACCCGCGAACACAGAACTGTTACTAAAAATTCAGGATTTTACTAACCGCGAACGCTGCCTTTTGCACTGCGCATGCGAATAGTTCCAGAACCGGTTCAGAATCAAACCCGCGAACAAAGCTAATATTTTCAAATTACTACTTATATCTAAACACTGGAACATGTAACTTACACCAAATTTATAGCAGATGCTAATGGCCTTAATTTTGGAAAAAAAGTAGATTTTTTGAATTACGACCTCCAGAAAGAATTAAAATGCGAATGCTCTGTTTGTATTTTTCGTAGATTTTGTCAACAAATTCCCAATTTTGCTTAAATATCTACTTCTTTTGATATTTAAAGGCATCTGAAAATTTTGCATAAAGAATAATTGTGAATAAGTGCAAACATTTCTACAGGCTATAGTTTTTTGAAAAATATAGATTATTTTTAAAATTTAGAACTCGCCAATAAAATTTAATTAAATCCATAAAAATTTGATTTTTTCCTGGCAAGAGAGGTTGTAATTGAAAAAAAAACTTTTGGTATTCACCTGAACGAATATTGGTAAAAAAAATGTTACGCTACTGACTCTAAAAATGTGTGTAAAATTTTTACACTTTTTCAAAAATAAAACAAATAAAATCACAGATTTTATGTCTCTTATTTCTTTTGTATCTGGTTTAGTTAAAGGAAATAAGGAAAAATGCTCACTTAATTACATCGTAAGACTATAAAATAAACTTTTGCTTAATCATGGCGTAGATAAGGGGCGGAGTAAAGAAGGTAGTCACCCTGCCCGCCCTAGAAATGTTGACAAATATTTTAAGGGGTTGTTATACGCGAAGGTTATAAATAGTGTTATTTTGATCTTAAAAGATTTGAAACGATGTCTAATTATATAAAGTATTCTCCTTCCACCAAAAATGAAATTATCTACGCCACTGCTTCGTATTATATAAGAACAACAACAAATTCTTAATTAAATAACGTATATATCTAGTCTAACAAATTTTCCAAAAATATGTTTTTCATACTTTACATTTTTTTTTAAATTTAAGACCTTCCCAAGCAGCAAGCTGACGTCTTATTGAAGTCTCTTTTTAGTCATTTTTGGTCATATTTGATCAGCAAATACGTCATAAGATGACGATAAAATGACGTTAAATTGACCTTCCGAAGTCACAGACAAATGACGTCTTTAAGATGAAAAAAATTAACGCATATACTTATTTTTAAAGCTAAAATAAAGCGATTTTTATTTGAAAATTGAAATAGAAAAAAGCTCCTAACTGCTTACAGTTTTCTTGCACTGCAAGGTCGCATCTCTCGGGACACTGTCTAACCTGGAGATACAGATTTTCACACTAGCCGAAGGTATTTCTTTCAAAGCTAATTGAGATCTCCAACCGCAGACCGGTCTCAAACTATTTTGGTCTCATCGGTACGGTTGTAGGCGATAAAAAGCAAAGATGTTAAATAAACGTAGTAGTTTATTGTCCATTACGCTATCTATCGGTAGAGTATTTTCCTATTTCAATTTTGTAAAATTATTAGTCCTATTTTTCTGTCATATGATATTTCGGTTGGATTTTGACACAAATCATAATGTCACAAATTTTTTCTGGCGGGTTTGCTAAACATGACGTAACTAGATTTTTAGGAGCTAGTATGACGAAAACATGACGTCGAAAAGACGTCGCTTCAACGACGTCAAAAACACGTCAGTAAAATGATGTTACAATTTTGGTCTTATGACGTCTTATGACCAAAAATGTACTAAAAAATTACGTCATAATGACGTCAGCTTGTTGCTTGGGCTGCATCTCTAAGAAAGAAAAATTTGCGAACCTATGTTTATATGAACTCTGTGTATAACTGGATTGAACCAATCGAAATTCAGTCACGTTCGATCTAGTAACATTAATAATAATAATTTGTAGATGGAAGAACCTCAGGAAGTTGATCTCACAACCTCCCTTAGAAGCGAACTTAGCCGCTTTACAATACAAACGCGATCGTCTGACTCAGGAAGTAGAAGAGATGAGGTCGAATATCAGGTCACGTGACCAGCGATGTCTAGAGCTGCAAGTTGAAGCTGATCAGCTAAGGGAACAAGCAGCTAGACAAAATGCCATAATCAGCTCTTTGAAAAAAGGGTACACGACTTGGAAGAAAGAGAAAGAAATTTGTTTGCGGCTCAAGGAAGGAGTGACATAGCATTGCAAACAGCTCAAAGAGATATCAGGTACTATAATATTAAAGTTACAATTTTTTTTTCTTGATTAACTTATGTTTAAATTTTTTAGATACAATGAAGAAAAAGTGAAAGAGCTAGAAGCAAAAGTAAGACATCTAGATATTGAACTCAATGCGGAAGAACAAAAAGAAGCAGCCAGGCTGCAGTTTCACGATTTTGTTAGGAGACTGTCAGTAGCTCTTGGTGCGGATATTGTGGATAGCACCAGTATCTCCCCTGAAGCTTTAGTTCACAAAGCTTCCGAGTTGGTCCAGGTTAGTTCGGTAAAGCCATTTTGAATAGAATGGTGGCTTAGGACTATTGTAATCGCGAGATTTTCACAGCTAAACGATAAAAACGTGTATTTTTTTCAGGAAACGTCCAGATTAAGAAGTAAGGCTCACAATATAAACGATACCTTGGGATCAGTAGAAATAGATCTTAGAACATGTAGAGAAAACTTAGAGAGAGCATTAGCAGATAAGGAAATTTTACAGCGACAAAATGGAAGCCAGGCAAGTAATGTTAACTTATGCTACAGTTATTTGTAAAAATAAATATTCTTGACTAAGCAGCCAAAATGATTCTACAGAAATGAAAGAGAGCTAAAGCTCCTTTCTGTTTGTTATTTCCTCGCACTACAAGGAAGCATTCGTCGGAATAATGTCCGATCTGGCGATGCATATTTTTCACTAGCCAAGAGTTTTTCCTCGGAGTTATTTGAGATTGCCAACCGCAGATCGGTTTTGAACTATTTTGGTTCGCATCGCTTTTATTGTACCGATAAGAACCAAAATAGTTTGAAACCGGTCTGCGGTTGGTGATCTTCATTAACTTCAAAGAAAAACTCTTGGCTAGTGTGAAAATCTGCATCGCCAGATCGGACAGTGTTCCGATGAATGGTACCTTGCAGTGCAAGGAAATAACAAGCAGTAAGAACCCATAAAATATTTTTTGCTGGCGTTGTACATTTAATTTACTGACATTGCCAACACTCTTTAATGGCAAGGCATTGGCAAAAAGGTATCAAAAAGACGCGAAAGTGGGCAATAGGCCGTTATTAGGCCACGTGGCAGTAAGCAGTAATAATCTGTGATGGCATCCGTCATTAATAAGTTATTGGCAAAAAAATGCGTTTTAGATTATGGCATTCATCATTAATTGGTTATTGGCAAAAAGATAACAAATTGACGAAAGTGGGCAAATGCAGATTCTCCCAAGCAGCAAGCTGACGTCTTATTGACGAAAATTGTCGCATATACTTTTTTTAAAAGCTAAAATGATGCAATATTTTATTTGAAAATTAAAATAGGAAAAAACTCCTTACTGCATGCAATTTCCTTGCAATGCAAAGTACCATCTCTCGGAACACTGTCCAACTTGGAGATGCAGATTTTTCACTAGCCGAAGATATTTCTTTCAAAGCTGAGTGAGATCACCTACCGCAGACCGCTCTCGAATTATTTTTGTCTAATGGGTACGGTTTAGACAATAAAAAGCGAAGATATTGCAGAAACGTAGTAGTTTATTGTCCATTACGCCATCTATCGATATGTCAAAAAACTATTAAATATATATAATATTTTTTATTAACACGTCTTTAAAACTTTTAATAAAGTTTTAAACAAAATGTTTACAGCTCTAACAGTCTACTTCAATATCTTGCCTTCTCGACTAGCCATCACCAATTAATCACACAACACACACTTATTAGGTAATGAATACATTTAATTATGTCTATTAAAAAACTCTTTTCTTTAAAAAAGAAACTAAAAAGCTAGAAAACCACGTAGAAAACAAATGCACGAAGCGGTCACCTTCGGTCGAAATTAACGTAGCTAATTTTACCATCATTTTATTTTTATTCGCTCCAAAATACATAATAAACATTTTGTTTGACCTAATTTTTATTTGCATGATTTTTAACAATAAAATGTTATGAAAAGGCCATTTCCTTTAAATTATGTAAAAAAACATAAAATAATGTTGTTTAGCTGCCATTATAAATAAAACAGATCAAAAAAATTGCTTTAATGTTAGTTAAATACCAATGTTAATAATATGGTTTAAAAAGTATGAATATGCGTTGAAGGTTTGCCTTCAAAAATCCAATATTTATTTGCCTGCAACAAAAACGCGTGCTTTATTTAATCAGGAGTGGTATGCCGCCATTTTTGTATGCTGTCGGCAATTCGCCTGCATGTAAAATTTATTGGCAATTAAGTGTTTATTTAGGGTTGACTTTTTAATGCGTATAAGATATTGGCATAACTTTGCCACCAATTGCCAATGCTTTACCATCAATGCCAATATGAAAAATGTACATTGCCGGCAAATAGTGTTTGCTGGGAAGCTTTAGAGCTTATACTACAATTATCAAAGCCTTTTAAAAAGATTATATTTTGTAAATTTACAAAAGCTAAACTTTATTTTAGAGTCTAGAAATAGATCGACTACGACAAGAAAAAGAAGCTATAGAAATGCAACATAGAGTTACTGAAAGAGAGTTAAATGAACTCAAAGAAAAATTAGCCTTTTCAAACAGAAGTTTAGGGTCAGCAAGCGGAAATATTGCACAACAAGAAGCTTTGATTTGCCAATTAAGAGGTAAAAGCAAAGTGTTTTTTTTTTACTGAAGAGTAAAATTGATTGAAATCTCCAACCAAAAATTTGTCTTTTTTTCCTTCGAATTAGACTAAAGTTAAGGTAACAATCTAAACATTTTTTAGATGAAATAAAATTAAGAGATGATAAAATTCAACGACTACACTCAGAACAAAAGCATACATTGGAATCTTTGGCGATTTTATTAAGTACACCTACAAGATATGTGGATTCTTTAGAAGCGTGCATCAAGGAAAAGATACATGAGATACTTTCAGAAAATAAAGAAAAAACCGCAGTATGTATGCTCCCTGACCTATACAATGGTAAAACAGAAACTGTAAAATTAATTAAATATTTTTTTTAGCAAATAGATTCTCTTCGTGATAAACTGAACCACGAATCACAACAGCTATCACGTCAAATATCACTATATGATCAAGCGAATTCTAAAATCCGAATACTAGAAGATGAGAAAAATCATTTGGAAGCGAGACTCCATAAGGCTGACGCTGAAGTAAATGCTTGTGAATTGTCCAGAGATGGTTTAAAAAGAGACAAATGCACCGTAATACTAATTTTCCTTGCAAAATTTATTTTAAATATACATTTTGGTCTTTTTAGTTTATGAATTTTCTGGAAAGACTTGCTAGAGCTCTTAATATGGATGAAATATCCCATGATATAGGAGTAGAGCTTCATACAGAATCATTACTTTTAAGGGCAGAACAGTTGGCAAGATTGGAGAGCGAGAAATTAGTCGACAAAGTAAGTGAAGGAAGGACTAAAACATAATTTATCAGCCTTGTTCTGAAATTTTAATGATTATCTAATGAATTAAACGTTTTTTATTTTAAATTATTTAAAGGTACTTTAACAATTTGAAATATTTCTCTCGTAAAATTTTTCATTGCAATTTTCCTTCATTCAGGTTTTTGAAAATTTTTACAGTTACAAAATAACATCTGATTTGCAATATGTTTACTAACGTTAATTTGTACACATTTTTTCAAAATTCCTAGTGTCAAAATAAATGAACCAATGTTTTTCTTTTAATTTTTTAATTCCAAATATATTTTAAATAACTTCGACGACGACGAGTTTTAAAGTTAAGTTTTTGTATTTTGTCAAAATATATTTATTATAGTTTGGCACCCCTAAAATCGTTAAAATATTATTTAAATTAGCCGGGTAGCTGCAAAATGAATAGTGCCAGAAATATGAACCCATATAACATTTTTTGCCGGCGTTGTACATTTAATTTACTGGCATTGCCAACACTCTTTAATGGCAAGGCATTGGCAAAAATGTATCAAAAAGACGCGAAAGTGGGCAATTGGCCGTTATTAGGCCACGTGTTGCAGATAAAGTGATGGCATCCGTCATTAATAAGTTATTGGCAAAAAATGCGTTTAAGATGATGGCATTCATCATTAATTAGTTATTGGCAAAAAGATAACAAAAAGACACGAAAGTGGGCAAATGCAGATACTCCCAAGCAGCAAGCTGACGTCTTATTGACGAAAATTGTCGCATATACTTTTTTTTAAAGATAAAATGATGCGATATTTTATTTGAAAATTAAAATAGGAAAAAACTCTTTACTGCATGCAATTTCCTTGCAATGCAATGTACCATCTCTCGGAACACTGTCCAACTTGGAGATGCAGATTTTTACACTAGCCGAAAATATTTCTTTCAAAGCTAAGTGAGATCACCTACCGCAGACCGCTCTCGAATTATTTTTGTCTAATGGGTACGGTTTAGACGATAAAAAGCGAAGATATTGCAGAAACGTAGTAGTTTATTGTCCATTACGCCATCTATCGGTATGTCAAAAAACTATTAAATATATATAATATTTTTATTAACACGTCTTTAAAACTTTTAATAAAGTTTTAAACAAAATGTTTACAGCTCCTAACAGTCTACTTGAATATCTTGCCTTCTCGACTAGCCATCACCAATTAATCACACAAGACACACTTATTAGGTAATGAAAACATTTAATTATGTCTATTAAAAAAATCTTTTCTTTAAAAAAGAAACTAAAAGGCTAGAAAACCACGTAGAAAATAAATGCACAAAGCGGTCACCTTCGGTCGAAATTAACGTAGTTAATTTTACCATCATTTTATTTTTATTCGCTCCAAAATACATAATAAACATTTTGTTTGACCTAATTTTTATTTGCATGATTTTTAACAATAAAATATTATGAAAAGGCCATTTCCTTTAAATTATGTAAAAAAACATAAAATAATGTTGTTGGCAATTAAGGTTTATAATATTGCCACCAATTGCCAATGCTTTACCATCAATGCCAGGCAAATAGTGTTTGCTGGGTATCTTGCATGAAAGAAAAATTGCAGTAAAACTAATTTTACTCAAGAAGTGGTTTATCTGTCAAAGCTTCTTTATGCAAAAGTAAAAGAAGGTAAATTTAAGATTTTATTATTCTCATCTAAACAAACTTACTACACATGGAGTTTTAACTTTCAGTGCATATATTTAAAGGGCCATTTTTGAGGTAAAAATAAGACATTTTTTTCCTGTAAACATATGTCTTAATACGTACCTCTTTCGAGCTTCAGCCATCGTAGATAGCGCCCCCCTCACCCTAAAACAAAATGTTAACAATCACCAACAGAGACCTATTATTTTAATTATCCGGTGAACGATTTGCTGCTGTAGCTCAATTAAAAAATAATAGCGAGTTACATACTAAATTTACGCCCTCAAAACCTCCTAAAATTGTCTTAAGTGGACTATAGCTTGAAGGGGGTGCATTTTAGGTCAGAAATTTATTGGAAAAAAGTATTTTTTGATCCTTAGAAATGCGCATCTAAAATAGTTGTACCAAATTTTAGAACGCCATGGAATTATATATGCTTTTGTGTTATCCAAGCTGCTATGTTGCGGATATGGAACATTACCCAGACTAACTTGCCTCAGACGTGAAAGATCATATCATGATATTCCATTGCGCGATGTAAGATAATTTCATCTCATTTCAACAACTTAAAACATTAACTTGTCATCAATATTTTATTGCTTCAATTATTACCTAATTCACATTTCATCTATCAATAGCATTACTATATCTTATTAATTTATCATCAACTGCTTTATTCAGTATTTAATACGCGTTCATTACTATCAAAGTATTGCCATAGACCATTAGTCCCTGGGTCAGTTATAAAATTGACTTCATGATAAGAACACTTTTAAAACTTTTTTATGGGGGTTCCTTTTGAAGAGTCTACGACGAATATTCATACCGCCATTAATGAAAGTGGCGCTTTAACTCAGCCTGTCAATTTTAAATGTTTCGATAGTCGGACTGGGCCAACGCGTCACTGTTTTTGTCGGACAAGTTTACCACAATATTTGACATGCAATTTTTAAACATTTTGTCAAAAATCGGGTTAAAGTTACGAAATTCGCTCAATACGATACCCATGTCAATAGGCCTTATTGGTTTCGTGATTGTAAGACTTACGATTTTTGGAAAAGGAACAATATAACACTGCTTTTTATAAACAAACCTCTGGCATGGCTATGGGTTCACCTTTATCACCTTTATTAAGTAATATTTTTATGGAAAACTTTGAATCAAATTTTGTAGAAAATTATCAATATAAACCTTTAGTTTGGTGGAGATATATAGATGACATTTTTTCTATATACCAAAATGACGAATACTGTTTAAATAACTTTTTAACACACATAAATACACAAGAACCAACAATTAAGTTTACTTTAGAAAAAGAAAACAACTCACAACTACCATTTCTTGACATTTTAATAAAAAAGATTTAAACAATTTTGAAACAAAAATCTACAGAAAGCCTACACATACAAATAGATACTTAAATTATAACTCAAATCACCCAATAATGGTTAAAAAGAGAGTTGTAAAAAGTCTATTTGATAGAATTAAAGTCATTTGTTCAAATCAAAATATAAATATTGGAAAAGATTATTTAAAAAATATTTTAATTCAAAATAATTATCTTCTTGATTTTATAAATAATTGTTTCCTTGAATTTGAAACTTCAGTTATAAGACAAAATCAAAATAGACCTATTACAAATTTATTTTTACCATACATTCCCGGACTATCAAATAAAATTCAACGAATAGCACATAAATTTAATATTCGCACAATCTTTAAAATACAAAACACTATCAGATCTCAATTAACAAAAACAAAACCATACAACTTAAATGAAAATACAAAAATGTCATTTATAAAATACCTTGCGAATGCAATAAGTTTTATATAGGTGAAACTAGTAGACCATTAGCCAAACGCATAAAAGAACACAGATCATACATTAAAAACACAGAATTTCATAAATCAAAAATCTGCCAACACGCATTTGATAACAATTATAGAATAAACCGGGATGCTTCGAGCATTTTAGCAAAGGAAACTTGTTCTAAAAAACGTAAAATCAAAGAAATTGCGTATATATTATTAAATAAAGATAATTGTGTAGCATCAATTTCAGTTAATTTAAATAACACTTGGTTGCCTTTGCTTGATAATGAAGTATCGTCAGGAAGACTAAAAATTAACTAACTATTCACCTTTTTTGTAATATAAACAATAAATACACCAGCAACCAGTTATCTATGTCACTATGACACTATAACTAAACAAACATATTTGACATTTAATTTCAAAGACATTTCAGAATCTCCTAAAAAAACATAAAAATTTTAAAATTTAAAACCTAATAATAGTAAATTTTTATTTTTTATTATTTGTATTCAATTTATCTTGACAAGGCTGGTAGATTTGCCACCAAAACGTCGATTTGAAAGTATCTTTTTACATGTTTTAATTTTTTTGGTTTTTTAGTACTTTTAATTTCATTTTTGGCGAGTACCCAACTAATTACCATCCTTTAAAATTGTTCTTATAATGAAGTCCATTTCATTACTGGTCCAGGGACTATATAATCGTAATATTAATAACACAACACTTTTTTGTAAAATACTGTTATACACAATTAATTGCACAATGATGTGTTGAATCTACAAAGAAAATAAATAAAACACCAAAATTTTCAGACGGCTCTAGTCTACCAATTGCAACGTAGAGTAAGAACTCTAAGAGAACAAGTCCAAAGAAAAGATCTTCATTTAGATCTTCTCCGAAGAAAACTATCTTTGCAGGAAGACAACGTCAAAACAAAATGTTTGCTTCAAAGTGAGAGGGACGAAGCTAATTCAAGAGTGAAAAAGTTGGTTAAACAAGTCGACAGGTTGCAGCTGCAGCTGAGTGAAGCTAAAAGCCAGATTAGGGATTTAAATAGTCAGTTAGCTGAAGCTGCTGATTATAAGGTAAGAAATAAGAGAGAATAAACGTTATAGTAGGGAAGCCCATGATGCTAAATGGAGATTTACTCCAGCGTCATAGAGATCTATTGGGTTGCAAAGCTTAAATGATAAAAAGAAAAAAAATTATATAATGTATACCTTTTCATCGGTGGGGGAAGCGGCTATAGCTTTTTTAAAACGTCAAAAAAATCTGTTTTTATTTCGGCTTGAAGAAATCGTTTGGATGGTATCGGATTATTTATATTTTTTGATATCCCTAAACTCTTTTTCTTGAAATAAAAAAATAGCCACGCTTGAGAATGTCAAAACAAGGTTTTTTCACAACTTTGTAGCCCTTCGCTTTCTTTACGTCCCTCTCAAATTGTCAGATTAGTGGAATATAATCTTTTTGCATGTAATTAACCCACCCTGTCTTAATCTGACGCGCACGAAAATTTCTGATGGACATATTAATGATTTTTACGATCAGCCCAGTATACGGGGCTCAAATTTGGTGGACGCATACAACTGAGGCGGTATAAAATACCGGTATATTAATCTGTTACGCTGTAGTAAATCCCGAAATTACCCTCTTGGGCTCCCCACCATTATAGTTATTTAAATTTTAAAGAAATATCAGATTTTTTAAAAATAATTGTTATATCAGATATCAGCTTTAGAACGTGGAAGAAAAATTGAAGATCTGCAAAAGAGACTTATGGATTCTGAAACTTTGAGAACCAAATATAATAGAAAAGTGACGTTACTGAAGGACCAAATTCGCCAAACTGGTGAAACTATTGACCAGGAAAGAAGTATAAGTGAACATTCACTACAGTTGTTAAGGTACTTGATATAATAATGAAAAAATAAAATAAAATTTAAAACTTAGAGAGAACATTTTACTTCTTAGGGGATGTCCATTAATCACGTAATGTTTGTTTAACACATACATTTTTAACCCCCATTTCCTACCTAGTGATACTTGGTGAGGTTTTAAACTACCCCACATTTCCTATGACGTATATTTTTACACCCCTTTCCAGTAATGTTTAATGATTTTTTGAACCCCTTCCTTCCTCTCCCCATTCAAGGCTGGCGTGATTAATGAACGACCCCTTACTCAGGGCCGTATTAACTGTTTGCGGCGCCCTAGGCTACAATTCCCGGAGCGCCTATTTTCCACCAAAAAATTAAAAAAAAGAGGTACTCTCCTCCGTAGCGCCTATTTTGAGTGCAAGGCGCCTTACTTCACCACCCGAAATAAATATTTGATGACCAAAAAAAAAAGTTATTTCCAAAGCACCTTATTCACAGAGAAATTAGTCACCAAAATTCCGCCCGACCTAAACTTTTTTAAAAATCCTCTGTCTAGCGCCTATTACTCCCCTGTCTGGCGCCTATTTTTTATGGAGCCCTAGGCTGTAGTCTAGTCAGCCTAATGGTTAATACGGCACTGACCTTACTTGCAATACATTATTTATTCATTTATTTACCTAACGTTAGATTCTGGCGAATGCGCAAGAATAGATGATTTCGTATAATTTTAAGAATTTTTCGGATAAGAAAAAACTGCTTAAAAGTCATTACCTTACATTTTTTTTTAACGAAAAAAATACCAAGTAGGTAAATAACAATATTATTTAAACCATTTTTCATTTTTTTTAGAGATGAACTAGCTAGAGTGAAAGACCAATTATGCGAAATCCAAAGACGAGAATCTCAGCTTCAGAGCTTCAAACATTCAGTAGCCAAAATTCTTGGAGTAGTTCTTCCAATGCCAGACTATGAACTCGTATCCAGACTCCAAAAACTGGTGGATGCCCACCACGACTTCACCTTAGTCTCCAGAAGGTACGACGATCCTGTTCTAAGACTCACTGCCAGATCTCCAACAGGGGGATCAAGAATATCCAGAACCCCAGATAGATCGAGATATGATGATTCCGGATACGTGGATGGTGTAGATTTGGATAATTCGGATGAAGATTTGTATAAGAGGCAGGGAAGGATTTGACGGACAACATTTAAAGATTTTTAAATGGGAAAATATATTGTCAACTGCCAAAGCCTTGAAAAAAAGGCGATTGTGTTCGAATAATGATATACACAAATTATTGTTATTTAATAGCTTACATATCACTTTATAGAAGTATGATGCACTCACAGAAATAAGGAACATTAAATTGTTATTATTTTTTTGTCTATGAGGTAATGCACGTAGGCCTAAAGAACCAGAGTACCTAAGAGTGAGCATGTTCCTTCCGAGCAGAGTGAACTCACACGGAAGTCGGTCTGATGAGTCGCAGCAAGTGACGACATCGCCGAGAATGAGCTTTGGCTTGTCTACCACAAATGGGGTTACTGAGTAGCACCACGCGATACGGAAGGTAATTCCGCGACCGGTAGGACTGAAGCGATTGTCTCACGTCGTTCATATATATGTTTCCAAAGCTCATCCTCGTCGATGTCGTCACTTGCTGCGACTCATCAGACCGACTTCCGTGTGAGTTCACTCTGCTCGGAAGGAACATGCATTTACATCTCACTCTTGATCAACCGAGTATCGTTGTCTGTAGCGGACAAAGATCTTGTGTGAACCATGTAATTCAATGTCCGTCGGGGTATTAGCCCGGGAAGTAGTTGTTTTGGTTCCATATGATCGTCCCACAGAGGAATGCACTGGACAGTGCCTCTGATAATTCGGCAAGAGCTTAGCTCTTGTTACAGCTTAACAACCAGAGTACTATTAGCTCTTGTTACAGCTTAACAACCAGAGTACTATACAGGGTCGCCATTTGAAAACGAGACAGGGCTTATTTTGGGCACTCCAGCTCATTTAGGGAAAAACACTCGGACCTGTCAATTTTTTATTTTAGGGAAAAACATTTTTTGTCACTTTTACTCCCTGAACGGTAATGGTCAAGACAGGGGTGAGACTGCCTTGAGTACACTGCCAAGTTTGAAGTCTCTGCTATCATTTCCGGTTATATGATAGCTTGACAAAATTTAATTTTTTATTTTTTTATGTATAATATTAAATCACATGTAAGCGCAAGCTAGGAAAGAGTTTAATGATCTCTTACTTTTAGGGGAGTCTTACCCTCGATTAACATCTTATTTTGAAGATCATTTAACTCGTATCATATCCCCTTACTTTAAAGTAGCTTGCTTTAACAGGTAAATTTAATATTCTACATTAAAAAAATTAAAATCAAAATTTTGACAAGCTATCATATTAATAAAAATAATAGCAGAGACTTCAAACTTGGCAGTTCTAATCAGGGTCAAGAGACCTTTAAAATAATTTATCACTCGACCACTATTATTATTTAAAATTTTTGTGGTAAGTCTCACTCCTGCTAGACGGTTGCAGTTCAGGGGGTGAGAGTGGCAAAAAATATTTCTCCCTCAAAAATTGACCGGTTCGAGCGTTTTTCCTTAAATGACCTGGAGTTCCCAAAATGAGCTCTGTTTTGTTTTTAAATTGCAACCCTGTATAGGGGTCGGGTTTCTAGATATTAAAGCCAACTTCTTCAGTATTCCGTCCAGATTGTTTAAAAAATTGAAACAAGAATTTTTAAATTAAGTTAGGTACAATAAATATGGTAATTATTTACAAACCGGACACCTCGCAGTTTTATTCAAATTTGCTATACGGAGGGTTTTTGGGGTGCTGATTATGAAACTGGAAGAATTTTTAGTCCGATATGTTTGCTTTTCGAGATACCCATCGTTAAATTTAAGAAGAAAACTAACCTAAATTTACCATATTCCCCTTTTTGCTCGCAATTCTCGAGTTTTCAGCTAAATTGGCACCTAATTTTTGATTTGTAGCTCTTAAAAACGCATTTTGTTGTTTATTTTACCCATTTTTTTTATATATAAAGTTGCAAAGCTTTATTTTCAATTATTTTAATCACAGATATGTGATCATCCCCCCAAAACCCTAATACATATATCAAATTTTAATAAAATGGGCGATGTTTTCGGTTTCTAAATAATAAACTAATTTTTTTAAAATACCCGTATAAGTTAGTAAAGTATTATTATTTGTAGAGGTTATATTTTAATTTTTTAAATTGGTAAAATGTAAATATTTTTGACGAAGGATTAATAATTTTGTTTAAATTGGATAATCTCAATTAAACTATATCTAATGTGTTCGTGTAAAAACAGGGTCTTTCGTATTGTTTTAGTTTAGTGTACGTAGTTATAAGAACTAAAATAAAACTAGTTATTGGGCAAAATAAATAAAAATAAAAGAGCTAAAGGAAGATTTTTCTTAAAATTTTAATTTGTTTTCTGAACCTAACCCACCTAACGTTAAATGTAAAAAAAACCTGGAATAATTTTAGAAAGTTAAGCAAAATTGTGTTTAGATTATAGATTGCTTATTTATTGTAAAAAATCAAATATAAATAAAATTACAAAAGGAAATATGGAACCAACTACAAAAGTAAAAAACTTTTTACGGGCCTTACTATAGTAAAATAAGACCCCAAAATAATTATTTTAAAGAAAATAATTTAAGAAAATTTTATTATTTCTTATCCTAATAAATCTTAAGTTTATTAGTCATAATAAGCTGCCTTTTCCCCAGCAAATACTATTTGCCGGCAATATACATTTTCATATTGGCATTGATGGTAAAGCATTAGCAATTGGTGGCAATATTATGCCAACATCTAATACGCATTAAAAAGTTAACCCTAAATAAACACTTAATTGCCAATAAATTTTACATTCAGGCGAATTGCCGGCAAGCATACAAAAATGGCGGCATACCAATCCTGATTAAATAAAGCATGCCTTTTTGTTGCAGGCAAATAAATATTGGATTTTTGAAGGCAAACCTTCAACGCATATTTATACTTTTCAAACCATATTATTAAGATTGGTATTTCACTAACATTCAAGCAATTTTTTGATCTGTTTTATTTATAATGGCGGCTAAACAACATTATTTTATGTTTTTATACATAATTTAAAGGAAATGGCCTTTTCCTAACATTTTATTGATACAAATCATGCAAGTCAAACAAAATGTTTAATATGTATTTTTGAGAGAATAAAAATAAAATGATGGTAAAATTAGCTAGGTTAATTTCGACGATTTCGACCGAAGCCGAAGGTGATAAATTCAAATTTCCCGCTTAGCCGAAATACAAGATTTGACAATTTGACAGATGAGGCAACCTTGCTTTTGTTTGGCCGCTTTGTGCAATTGTTTTCTACGTGGTTTTCTAGCTTTTTAGTTTCTTTTTTAAAGAAAAGAGTTTTTAGTAGACATAATTAAGTGTATTCATTACCTAATTAGTGTGTGTTGTGTAATTAATTGGTGATGGCTAGTCAAGAAGGCGGGTTATTCAAGTAGACTGTGGGGAGCTGTAAACATTTTGTTTAAAACCTTTTAAATTTGTAGTTACCCAAAAAATTATATGAAATCAGGGAGTTGCCTTATTAAAAGTTTTAAAGACGTGTTAATAAAAAAAAATTATATACCTATATTTAATAGTTTTTTTTTTGACATTTAACTACCTTAAAATATTTCTCCCTATGTTTTGGATCTGAAAATTGAGTGTAAGTGTCCCTTAAATACTTACTATTTTAAAGTGTTTCCTTTTGATTTACTATCTTTTTTTTTATTTTATTAAATACTTTTTATTTTTTTTTTGGTTTATTGTTACGGTATAAAAATTTATATTATGTAATTTTTTTATTGATAAAGTTTTCCTGCCTTTTTTCTCATTTTTTCGATTACAAAATTCTAAATATGTTATTTAACTTTTAGGACATTCAACTTATAAAACTTGCAATACTTATTTAATGATAAATGCCTTTATCCTAAACGCATTTTTTGCCAATAACTTAATAATGATGGATGCCATCATCCTAAACGCATTTTTTCATCATAAATTATTAATGACGGATGCCATCACATTATCTGCAACACGTGGCCTAATAACGGCCAATTGCCCACTTTCGCGTTTTTTTGATACCTTTTTGCCAATGCCTTGCCATTAAAGAGTGTTGGCAATGCCAGTAAATTAAATGTACAACGCCGGCAAAAAATGTTATATGGGACTTTCTTAAGCCACTGGTCTTAGTATGTTCTGTAGCTACCTAAGCAGCACACAAGTTTTCTTTTATTGACTTTAATAAGCTATGACCTACTTTAGTGTAGGTACCTTATAGGCCGCTGGATACAAAATTAAAAAAACACCAATTTACAACACAATAACTTTTTTCCTAAAACAGCGAAAAATTCGCAAATAAAATTATTATCTTATTTCTAAATAATAATAAAATTTGAATACTTTTAGTTTTCTTTTGCCAATAATTATAAATCTATCTGATGATAGCGCACCTTGTCACAAATTCTTTGATAATAAAAGAAGGCAGCGCGTAGCAGCCTCCACTTACTTCCCGTGATATTTATTGGTCTTACGCATGTATGGGTAACGTTTAAACCTGAACCCATATATTTTGTCGCGAGTTTTTAAATATGGGCCTTATTAAACCCTGGGCCTTATTTGCCGCAGGCACCTTACTACTAAAGGTCTCGCCAGTAGAGAAGATGCCACGGCATCACCACTTCTGTCTCACTTTCAATTATTCTCCTTTTTGTTGCTCGCCCACGATGTAAACGACGCGTTTAGACAGCAATAGTTGATTGCCGTCTTTATTTGTATGACGCTTGTGGCATCTTTGTAACTGGTTTTTGTCTACCTTCTGTTGAACAAAACTGGACAGATCAAAGAAATCATAGGATTTTAAGAATCTTTGGCACCACAAAAAAAATGAAAATAAAATATAATATATTTCATTGCATTTTTTCTTGATATTCTTTTAACACTTACAATAGGACCCATGGATTAAAAATTAAAAAACTAAGTTTTTTTTTGTAGTATCAAAGACAATTAACTACAATTGTCTTTGGTAGTATGAATGGCAAAAAATAAATGCAAAATTTGTGGTTTGTATAAATAAACAAAGAAAAAAATTAATTGGTTTATTATTTAACAATGACCGAACACAAGATACAACAAACATGTGATTCATCTCATGTTCTCGGTATCTAATTGGTTTTGGTTACTAATTTCGGGTTATTTTCCTAAATTGCGTTTTAAAGTTAAAAACAATAAACAACACACGTATGACATAAGCTAAGCAATGTGTGAATATAATAAGTAAACATAATTTTGGTTTATGTGTTTAAGTTCTAACCAGCACTAAAATAATTAAATATTGTTAATTGAATGATCTTACTTAAATACACGCTAAAAGTTACCTAAAAAGACTGGGACCACTTGGGTCCGAGCAGCAAGCTGACGTCTTATTGACGTCTCTTTTGGTCATATTTGGTCAGTAAAGAAGTCATAAGATGACGACAAAATGACGTTAAAATGGCCTCCCTAAATCACAGCCAAAAGACGTCCCGTTAATGACGTCTTTAAGATGACGAAAAATTAACGCATATACTTTTTTCAGAAGCTAAAATAATATAATATTTTATTTAGTAAAATTTTATTTCTAATTATTAGAAAAAATTGAAATAGTAAAAACTCCTTTCTGCTTGTAATTTCATTGCACTGCAAGGTCGCATCTCTCGGGACACTGTCCAACCGGGAGATACAGACCGAGAAGAAACATAACGAGAAGCGACAGCTAGGCCTCCCGCCAAAATCGTTTATCTATAGAGCATGCGCGAACCAAGGCGTCTTTCCGTCAAACATATCAGCTGTTTTCCCTTTCCACTTTAGTTAGCGAGCTTATGTGCTTCGGATGTGTTGATCGAGTTTATTAATTAATTTTGGAAATTAGTTTGAGAGCGTAGTTTTGAAGAAATTTTGAGATTTGTATACCTATCCTGAATATAATATATTTTCTAAACTATTATCATGTCAGGATATTATTGTGCTTACCGTAGTTGCCCATCTAAAACAAAAGAAGGAATAAGTCTTTTTTCTTTTCCCAGGGACCATTTTTGGTATGTATAAACATGATCGTCTAATACTCATATACAAGAGAATACCACATTATGTCTGAAATTGAATACATAAACTTTTGTTGTTATTGATTTGCATAAAGGAATAGGTGACTAAAAAAGCAAAAAAGCTTGGTTTATGCGGGAAAAATTAAATTTGGTTTTAGCTATTAGTTTTAACTTTAGCCTCAATATTTTCATGGGTTTATGCAGGTAGATCGTAATTTAATTTTAATCTAAAAAAATGCTCTTCAGAAATTGAAGCCTTTTGGAAATTTGATCTTGTATTTGATACTGTACTTAAAACTTGGCTTCAATAATAAATAAACGTTGAAAATTGGAATCATTTCTTCAAAGCGTCAAAATTTGAAAACCATATAACCTTACAATTTTCCTCAACTTAAAGCTTGGTTTATTCAGAAGAACTTAAATTTATTATTAGTATTAGCTTTACCTTTAGCCTGAAATTTGTTCATCAGTTTATATAGGTTATAATTTAATTTTAACCTAAAAAATATTCTTCAAAAATTTAAACCTTTTGGAAATTCGTTTCTGTGTTCGACACTGTTCTTCAAATTTAGCTTCAAAAATGCATAAATGTTAAAAATTAAATGTTTTTCTTTAAAGCGTTAAGATTGAAAAACCACATAACCACGGAATTTTCTTTAACTTTATTCTAGAGAAAATTTTCAATTTACAGAAATTCTAGGTCATTTTTTAATACCAATGATAATGTTAAGCTTTTGCGCACCCTGCACAAAAACTTAAAATTTTGTCTTCGTGAGTCGTATTTCATTTACAAGCTATTTTTTTTTATCAAAAATGACTTTTTGCCATAATAATACATTTTTCTGTGCATTTGTGCTCCTGTAAACCCTATATCCGTGAATTCTGTAAAAAAATTTATAGGCTTTCTCTTATAGCCTATCCTATTGCACTTGCTTTGAGAAAAAATACATTTTGCGTTATCTATAATGCATTCACTTGGACTCCTATACCATGAAGCACAATATTTCGTAGCAAATAGAAAAAAGAAATCATAAATAATTAAGTAATATGTAGAAAAAAATCAAGTACATTAGGCCTCGGACTAAACAACTTCGCCGCACAATTTCATTAGTTTTCTCAGTGTAGAGACTGTTTGTTCACAATTTGTAGTAGTAGTTCAAAGAAGCCGACATTAATGTCGCTTCTCGTTATTGCTTTTTCTCGGATACAGATTTTTACACTAGCCGAAGATTTTTCTATCAGAGCTAATTGAGAGAACCAACCGCAGACCGTTTTCACCAATACGGTGTAAGCGATAACAACAAGTTTCAAAAATTCCCATAAGAAGCGAAGATGTCGAATAAACGTAGTGGTTTATTGTCCATTACGCCATCTATCGGTAGTGTGAGTTTTCCTATTTCAATTTTATAAAATTATTAGTCTTATTTTTCTGTTATATGATATGTCGGTTGGATTTTGACACGAATCATATGTCACAAAATTTTCTGGCGGGTTTTCTAAACATGACGTCATTAGATTTTTATGAACTAGTATGACAAAAAAATTACGTCAAAAAGACGTCACTTTAACGACGTCAAAAACACGTTAGTAAAATGATGTTAACCCTTAACTCCTCTGAACTAGCAGACCGCCTAAAACAAAATAAAGGAACCTCTCCAAAAACAAAAATTTAAATATCTAGGAAATAGTATTTAGTTTTTTACGCGAAAAATATGGAGATAATAAATAAAAATATCTTTTTTTTGAAAATGAATGCTTATCATAAAAATCATTTATGGAGTACTTAGGGTGTCTGTATTCATACTTATACCGTTCTGACTTAAGTACTTCGATTATATTGCCTCCAATAAATCTTCCTACCGGCCGGCAGACTCCGTCCAGCTGCAGGCAGGGCCGGAGTGGACTGTTTACTTTTACATTGAGAACAATTGAAATATTGATAGATAGATATAAATTGTGTAGAAATATGTAAAAATGTGTAAACAGGTATGTAGTTAGTATTTCTAAACACAATTTTGGTTACTAGGTAATTTTTATTACAATTTGAATTTTTAAGGAAATAATATGAATAATATGGTTACCTACCTAATTAAGTAAAGGTATAATGAAAGGCAAAAATCAATTGTAATAAAAATAAAGGTAAACCCAATATACATTAATTACCTATACCTACCTGAATGTTTTAAAAAGGAGTTTGGGTATATATGCCGTTAGAACAGTAAATGGCTTAGTATTTTCCAAAATGTGGCGAACGTGGAGTGAATCTGACAATGAAGCAAGCGACGAGCAGCAAGCAAGTAGTACAGCAAGAGAAAGCATCTTTCTGTTGATGATAAAGAAATTGTAAAGAATGTATATTCAACTTTAAGAAACGATGTTTCCATACAAGCAGCTTTGGAAGAAACGTGCAGATTAACGAAAATACCAAAGTCTACCATAGGCGATATTGTTAAAAAACCGACAGTCAAGAGAAAGAAAAGATGCGCTTCTGGTACTGCCACAAAACTTGATGTAAATGATAAAGACCTAATTCGACGAAAAATCTATAAAATGTATGAAGAGCAAAATGCACCAACATTGGACACCTTAATGAAGAGACTAGAAATGGACGAAAGTGGCATACAGTGTGGCAGAACAGTTAGTAGGTATAATTTATTTTTTAAACATTGCCATCACGTGACTTTTTGACTCAATGATCAACGACAAGTAAATTATATTCTTTCTTTGTCATTCTCCATAAACATTAAACGACAATATAAACGAAAGCGATGTCGAAAAACGCTATTAGAAAGTCGTCAGTTAGTCACGTGATGACAATGTTTAAAAAAATAAATTATAGTATCCCTAGGTATCTTTTATAAATAATATTTTTGTTCCTATTAATAATAAAATATGTGATTATCAATGTGTTTCTATTTTTTCCTATAAAAAAGTAAATTTCACCCTGTTCCGTTCAAATTTTATAGCAGGTAACACCTGGCTAAAGCACCGGCCGACAATAGGGGACAAAAGGGTCGTTTATTGGCCTCAAGAAGTCAGAACGAAATAAGTATGAATGTACAATATCTAATATTTGACAATCTGTGGATTGGGACAAACCTCGAGCTGCAACACTTATCAGGTTCGCGACAGCGTTCGTTCCGACGTGCAGAGAGGTTCGCCACGTGGTACGGTTGCAGGACTTGTTACAAATCTGGATGCGACTTTATAAATCAGCAATTTATTTTAAAATACCCTGTATAATACATTTTAATGGTAAATAAATCAGCGCCATGTTGAAGTCAACATAAAACATCGTCAACATTAAAATTTGATTTATGACCTAGGAGGATTGCATGGTATTTTCGTATCACGACGGATTTCCCGGTAGGAAATCACATTTATATCGATTTTCAGGGAAAACATGATTGAAATTAATCATTCATTATTTCCATGCGGATCGCGGAAGATATTTATTAATAGGGCACTAGGTTAAATTTAGCTTTTTTGTGCTTTATTATAGTGAAACCATTAGGGATTAAGGTCAAAGTTGGATATTCAGGGTTTTCCAACGAAAGTGAAACAGTTTTTATATCTCTGGTAATAAAAAAATCACATTTTGGTATACGAATACTGGGTATGCCGGTATTCGAATCCTTAAAATCCGGGTATTAACCAAAAGAAAATAAAAAAATTCATGGTAATAGTGCCATATAATGTACGATCTCCATCTATTTTATTAAATTCAAAAATGAGATAAATGTCCCAATAGTTCAATTTTTTAGAGCTAAATTAAAATAGATTATCTTTTAGGCCATCACTATATCCATAAGAGAGTAAACCTAAGAGTGCATTAAATTAAATGTATAGATTTTTGGTTTAATTTTTATAAAATATAAGGTAATAACAATCAGTGGCGCAAGTCACCGGTTTTGGGGGACGCTTAAGCCCCAGTTTATAGTCTATATTTGCAAAATAACACTAATACATTTTAAATGCCCATTAATTTTGGGGGTTAATAACCGTCCTGGGAGGGCTAAGCCCCTAGCCAACCCCCGAATTGCGCCCCTGATAACCTCCCCGTAACTTTTTTAAGCTTTTTTAATAATAACAATCAATGACAAATTGGGTTTTTGTAAAGAACGCCTCAATCGTTAATACAAAAATTGTGTCCCATATAACATTTTTTGCCGGCAAGGCATTGGCAAAAAGGTATCAAAAAGATATCAAAATGGGCAATTGGCCGTTATTAGGCCACGTGTTGGCATCCATCATCAATAAGTTATGCTGAAAAAATGCATTTAGGATGATGGCATCCATCATTAAAAGGTTTTGGCAAAAATATGCCTTTTAGATAATGGCATTACATTATTTTTTTCCTTATGACAATAAAATGCATTTTTACCGTCCAGGGAACTAAAATGTGCATAAATAATGCACATGCATAATGTGTGTTTATGTACAGGGTGTCATATATAAAATTAAATACTATAATTTTAAAAACCATAAGAGATACAATAATAAGTTAAATGCAGAAGTTGTTCAGTGAAATGTATTTTTTTAGTATTTTTATTGTATCTCTTATGGTTTTTCCAAAATTATAGTATTTAATTTAATATGGGACACCATGCACATAAACCCATACTAAAATATGCATTATTTATGCACATTTTAGTTCCCTGGACGGTAAAAATGCATTTTATTGTCATTGGAAAAAAATAATGTAATGCCATCACCTAAAAGGCATAATTTTGCCAAAACCTTTTAATGATGGATGCCATCATCCTAAATGCATTTTTCAGCATAACTTATTAATGATGGATGCCATCATCCTAAACGCATTTTTTCATCATAACTTATTAATGATGGATGCCATCACATTTTCTGCAACACGTGGCCTAATAACGGCCAATTGCCCATTTTGATGTCTTTTTGATACCTATTTGCCAATGCCTTGCCGGCAAAAAATGTTATATGGGGTGGTTTATTATAAATATTTAAAATATCCATATTAAAAGAAAAAACATTTAATAATAATTATTAAAGAAAAAACAATATTTTTATCTTAATTTTTAGAATCTAGATCAAATTTTATACCGACTTTGTATTAAACATCATAAAGTTATCTCTAATCATTTATAAAAATATCTAATTACCTAATTTCTTTAAATTAATAATATTGTAAATTTATTCGTTTCCTGTATAAATATTTACTTGTATTCTTGCGGGTATCATGTCAAAATGACACGCCACGCCCTAATAAACAAATGATAAACATCAACCGATGCTAGACAAATAAAATTTGTGATCAGTTTATCATTTCCATATTGCATGATTCATTAAATATACACGTGTGGATGACATAGAAAGATATTATGCATATTGGACGTAGGAAGTAACAGCACACTTTATTTAATATTTATAGATGTTTCGCTTAGGGAATAGGGCATTGGGAGCGTTAATGGAAAATATCGTGAAATTATACCGGGTGATGCATCGCCGGGCGGGACATAGAAAATCCCATGTAATTTTTAATTGGGTCAATTATTGGCTCCCTAATTATTTTAGAAAAAATTCTATTAAAGTTTATTGAAGAGCATGCAAATCTACGTACATGGTAAAAACTTTAGATTTTTCGCTTAACCCGTTTGCTAGTTAGATGCTAATATATTTTTAAAAATTGTTACATTATTATCGCCTCATATTTATGAATAACAATAAAAATACCAGTTAGCGTGACATTACGTTATCATTTTAAAATTTAGTGCTTTATTACTATCAAAAAATCGTACAGTGAAAAGATTAAAGTTGTATTTATACAAACGAATTAAGTTAAGAAACTAAACTAGAGTAACACATTTCAAGAACTTATGACATTTATAATATTTACATGCTTTAATAAATTATTAATATTATTTCAATAATTAATATGTTGGAAATAAACTTCCCATATAACATTTTTTGCCGGCGTTGTACATTTAATTTACTGGCATTGCCAACGCTCTTTAATGGCAAGGCATTGGCAAAAAGGTATCAAAAAGACGCGAAAGTGGGCAATTGGCCGTTATTAGGCCACGTGTTGCAGATAATGTGATGGCATCCGTCATTAATAAGTTATGATAAAAAAATACATTTAAGATGATGGCATCCATCATTAATAAGTTATTGGCAAAAAGATAACAAAAAGGCACGAAAGTGGGCAAATGCAGATACTCCGAAGCAGCAAGCTGATGTCATTGACGAAAACTATCGCATATACTTTTTTTTAAAAAGCTAAAATGAATAATTATGCGATATTTTATTTTGAAAATTAAAATAGGAAGAAACTCCTTACTGCATGCAATTTCCTTGCAATGCAAAGTAGCATCCCTCGGAAGACTGTACATCTTGGAGATGCAGATTTTTACACTAGCCGAAGATAATTCTTTCAAAGCTAAGTGTGATCACCTACCGCAGACCGCTCTCGAATTATTTTAATCTAATGGGTACGGTTTAGGCGATAAAAAGCGAAGATATTGCAGAAACGTAGTAGTTTATTGTCCATTACGCCATCTATGGGTATGACAAAAAAACTATTAAATATATATAATATTTTTTATTAACACGTCTTTAAAACTTTTAATAAGGTTTTAAACAAAATGTTTACAGCTCCTAACAGTCTACTTGAATATCTTGCCTTCTCGACTAGCCATCAACAATTAATCACACAACACACACTTATTAGGTAATGAATACATTTAATTAATTATGTCTATTAAAAAACTTTTTTCTTTAAAAAAGAAACTAAAAAGCTAGAAAACCACGTAGAAAACAAATGCACAAAGCGGTCACCTTCGGTCGAAATTAACCTAGCTAATTTTACCATCATTTTATTTTTATTCTTTCAAAAATACATAATATACATTTTGTTTGACCTAATTTGTAACAATAAAATGTTATGAAAAGGCCATTTCTTTTAAAGTATGTAAAAAACATAAAATAATGTTGTTTAGCCGCCATTATAAATAAAATAGATCAAAAAAATTGCTCTAATGTTAGTTAAATACCAATGTTAATAATATGGTTTAAAAAGTATGAATATGCGTTGAAGGTTTGCCTTCAAAAATTCAATATTTATTTGCCTGCAACAAAAAGGCATGCTTTATTTAATCAGGATTGGTATGCCGCCATTTTTGTATGCTTGCCGGCAATTCGCCTGCATGTAAAATTTATTGGCAATGAAGTGTTTATTTAGGGTTAACTTTTTAATGCGTATTAGATGTTGGCATAATATTGCCACCAATTGCCAATGCTTTATCATCAATGCCAATATGAAAAATGTACATTGCCGGCAAATAGTGTTTGCTGGGTTAAGATTTAAGAAAATTTTCAAATATTTCTTCATTGACTGCTAGACAATAACCCAGAGGTTCATAAAATTGTCTTCTTATTTGGAATTCATTGGAATCCTAAATTTTATTTTTTTATAGTGAGCTTTATTCCACCAACCAAGCCCTTTTATTTGATATCCCTATTGAGGTAGTTGTAGAAAAAATATGGAATCAGCCATTTTGTGGCAGCGGTCATCTTAATTTTTTTTTAAGGAGCTCTATTCTACGAATCAAGTCCTTTTATTCAATACCTATATTGAGGTACTTGTGGAAAACATATGTAATCCGCCATTTTGTGTCGGCTGCCATCTTGGATTTACAATCACAAAGAATGTATTATATTGTATTATCATCAAGATTAAGATCAATGGAAGGGGGTCAAATTAAAATACCTATATTTGACCCCAATAAACAAATAAAAGTAAAACCGTTTAATTACTGAAATAATCGCATGTAAAAATTATTGACCCATCTTTGGAAACACCCTGTATATTTACATTTTAGACACCAAAATAAATTTTTTGTTAAAATTAATGTTTACACTTGCATCTAATTGACCCAAAATATATTCAATAAACATTTTAAACACGCCATTATACATACATCCACAGTTTTCCCTATCCATTAATTATGTCCACTAACGCCAAATGCGGGCGAGGTTCAAGTTCATTTTAATCTCTTAATTTCCTTTGATCATTGACCGCATCGTTAGGCACAGGCAAATTAAATATGTGGCCTCTTGATACTCTAAATATATTTTCTCTTTTTCCTCGATAGCGATGGTTAAACAAGGATGCAAAATGTTATTACAAAGTTTTAATACTACGCAAAGAGGAGAAAATAAGTCTAGCTTCTTTTTCTCTAGAGACCCTGACTTTTTTTTATGCGACTAACACGAAAGTTCACTCTTTCAAATAAAAAAATAATTTTTAAAATCGGTCCACAATCTCCAGAGTTATCGCGTAACACACACACACACACACACACACACACACACACAAAAACATACAGGTGAATTAAAAACTTTTTTTTTAAGTCGGCAAAAGAAAAACCAAACGAAAAAAATAACGCCCAGTAGATACTGTGGTTGGTTGCAGGGACGTGCGGTGAAACTTAAAGTAAGGGAAGCAATTTAAAAGAACTTGCCTTTTTGTAATGTAATTTATTTATTTGATCACTTTTCGCAAGTTCGTTAATGACTTCATCATACGTGGTGTGTGTCACGTCAAATTTTTGATAAAATTTTGCCCACAAAATAATTTACTTAAATTTTCACATATCATAATTAAACCATTTTAATTATTTGTAATATTTTTCGAATTAAAATGCCAAATGTAGTTTTCCACTTTATTGTTTAAATTTTTTATGGTCTGTTTTGCCCCATAAATTTAAGCTTGTCAGCGAAGTTTAATGATGAAAATCCCTGTATTATTAGGCCGCACACACACATTCACACACACTCTATTTCCTACTTGTTTGTCCAATATTTCTTTGACAGCCGAAGTTAAAGGTACTTGCATGTCCACATTTGTAACATTGTCCTCCATTACATATAAGGCAAGACACATGGATAGTCGTTAAAAGTCAAAATAAAGCTGCTTCAAAAACAGCTTCCGTGCCTGATTAAAGCACGCGACTGATCAGGCAGCAGGCTGCAGGTGAAACCGAGAGTTCAAAAACCTCCCCTCGATAAGCACGAAAACACGCGAAGAATATGATTAAGAAGCTGTCGGTTGACCAGCTTTTACTGAGTTTCTATTGTGGCTTGGCCAGAGTCAAGGCCGCATTTGTTTAAGGCTTGATAATTAGGATATTTTAAACATTTTTAATATAACTTATTTAAATGTTTTTTTGTATCTTAAAAGTTACATTTTTAAAAATTTGTTTTTAGGAAAGCACTGCTTCTCTAGATTCCATGGACTGCACGCCACTGGTTGGTTGTCCTAAAATACAGGGTCTCTAAATAAATAAATAAGCTCGGATATCGTTTAGGATGGCGACACGTGTTTCATCCTTGTTAGAAATGATCACATTCCCTATAACTCGCTGATAGCTTGACGTTACGCTAATTTACTCTGGAGAGCTACACGTGTCCCGCCTATTCCCAAGAAAGGATCTAAATCTCTTCAATTCAACTATAGACCCATTTCACTCCTCTCAATGCTTTGTAAAGTAATGGAGAAATCCTTCTCCTCTCTCTCCCAGGATCTCAATTTGACATTGGATTGGGGCGCCAAAAATCTCGTTCAATTTAATGCATCCAAAACACAATCATGTTCCTTGTCGCGAAAAAAATCTTTAAACACTCACCCTTTGCTTATGAGTGGCCAGGTTTTGCAGAGCGGGGACACATTTAACCTTGTGGGCGTCAGATTTGAAAATAACCTTAACTGGCATAAACACATTGTATCTATAGCTACCGCGGCGTCAAAAAAGCTTGGATTTCTTTTCCGAGCCAAAAAGTATTTTTCCCCTTCCAGTACACTTTGTATGTGTCCCAAATTCGACCCGGGAATGGCATCCCCTACAACCCTCAGCATTCTTGATGCCAATCAAAGAAGGGCTGTTCGTCTTATTAATGATCCTTTACTTACTCAAAGACTTCCTTCTCTTGCCCATCGTCGAGATGTGCGAGATCTATTGCTCTTCTATAGATATTTTACGGCTTCTGCTCCGACGAATTATCCAGTATAGTCCCTCCTCTTGCAGCTCTCAACAGAGAAACTCGTGGTGCTGCACTTATGCATCCCTATGCGGTTCAATTGGACGGGCCCCGAACTTCCCATTTCGTTTGTTCTTTTATCCCTAGAGTTTCTAGACTGTGGAACCTACTGCCAGCGGAGGTCTTTCCTTCCCCCCAAATCTTCAAGTTTTTAAGTCCCGTGTTAACAAACTTCCTCTTACCCTGCTTAAGACACCCACGGTACGTTAGTATTTAGGCTTTCAGCCTTCGTGGATTGTCCAAAAGATAAAAAAACAAAAAAAAGTGTTTTTTTAATATATTATTTATAAATGCGTTAGGGGTAAAAAAATTAATTGCTCGTCTTCTTACAAAAGGCAATAGCAAATCACTGTGTAGTATTTTGCCCATAGATAACCTACATTTAGATCCGCAGTGGCAAGAAGCATTTTTTGGATTTTTACGACCTCGTGGCAAAATACAAACACCGGCACCCCGTACCCTTCGTTCGCGGTCTGTCCGTGACGCTCATTAGCTACCGTACTTCGAACAGAAAACCAGGACGCCGTCGACAAATTCTTTTCGATAATGCGGGTAGTTTGTTTGGCGCCAGGTGCGTTTACCCTCAACTTGCTTGCGCACTTCACTCTATATATGGTGGCACTTGAAAAAGAAGAAAATTAACAGGCCTCAAATGATTTTCTTTTAGGTTACCTAAGGTATGATTTAAAACAAGTTTGACGAACCGTTGTATTACCATAAATATAAGTTTTTTTACAAAATAAAATATATTTAGTTGTTTACAGGTGAGTGAATTTTTATACGTTTAATCTATAAAATATTAAGTGAACATACTAATCACTACAATTATTGTACAAAGCTTTTAATGCTAAAAAAGATTGCTGGTTTATAAATATATTTCTAATTGTTATACAGGAAATCATACGCCACCATTGTTAACTATTTTTAATTAGAGCATTTCTCATGATTATTGTAATTTCAGAACTATACAGTTAGTCCTGAATAGGCATTTTTGTGTGTTAGTAAACCAAAAGTAAGATTTTATGTACCGAGAACTTATAAAATAAATAATAGGTAAATTAAATTTAGGTCTACTTGGAAAAATATTGTTTGATTAATATAGCAGATGCATTTTTTAATTTAAAAAATCTGAGAAAATTCATGCAGACTGCAGAAAGCAGGTTATTTTCTCGAAAACCATTTTTAATAATACACAAATGAAAGAATCGAAATATTGTGTTTTTTTTTGTAGTCGACTATACCCTGTTTCGTTGCAAGCGATAGTAATAAATCATTTAATTTTATGGCAATTCCTTTCTGTGTTACTCCAAGTATAAATATTTTTCTTCAATTCTACCTGTAATGTACTGATAAGGCATTATAATTTTAGGCCGGCAGACTCCGCTCTAATATTCGTCAACCTCTTGGGTCAAATACAAAGAAATAACAGATGTTTACCCGTATTTACGTGGGAATAATGTGATAAAAACCTTGACAGTGGCGGTGCGCTTGAGTTTATTTTTGGGAACTTACACTTTTTAAACAGTTTAAGTAAAATGAAAATCTTGTTTCTTTTATATGCGTAAAAAATTATTTTAAAATTTATAGTATATCAATATTGTACAGTTGGTATAATTATAGTTAATAATAACTATTTTATTAAGAAAATAATACACATTAAAAATGCATAGTCAAAAAATAATTATTTAAAATATAATCTACATATACCTAATAAAATATGCTACATAATCTACATCTAGTTATTCACATTCTTCCATATCTGACATACTATCACTACTTGAGTCATATGAGTCTACTTGTATAATTAGAGGTTCAACAGTTGTATCTACTATTATATCCAAAGGCCACATTTTATTTTCTACTTCTAATACATGTTCGACACATTTTTTCCAGTTTTCTGGGATAGCATTAGATATGGCAATTTGAAATAGTATTTTTATATCTACTAGTTTAAACGTAGTATTATTTCTGGCTACTTCACCTTTCACTTGTGCCCATATAAGTTCTATGGGGTTTAGTTCGCAGTGATAAGGTGGCAGCTGATATACAGTTATATTTTGTTTCTTAGCTATTTCATCAATTACAAAACGTGTGTACTTAGCTTTATTTGTGGCGACTTCACTTTTTACTAGCTGCGAGAACTCTAGTTTAACACTATCTGTAGGATGTTCAATATTTTGCTGCATCACCCAGGATTGAATGTCTTTTTAAGCCAGCTTAAAGAGCATTTTGTACGCGCTTCCTGCCTCCGAATGCCTCTGTTCCAGACCGGAAAATAATTTTTAAATGGGTTGCTAACTTAAGGGCAACTGGTTCTTGACTTTCCTAAATCAAGACAGCAATCCGAGATGAAACTGCTGCTATTCCTCAAGACATGGTGATAAAAGTGATGCGGAACTTCTAGGAACGCCTTCGCATGTGTGTCGCTGTTAACGGCCGTCACTTACACGATATAATTTTGAAAACATAGTAAAAAAACCTTAAAGTGTGCTCTTTTTGAAAATAATAAAAGTTTAACTTCATATTTTATAGTAGACTTTTTATTTGCTACCCAAATGTGGGAGTCCATTCTGCCGCACCCTGTATAATCGAATACGTTTTTAACAATCTGCTTTTCGTTTACAGTTAAATGGCCGAGACATGCGCGTTTCTGCGGAGAAGCCATTTTTACAATACTGTAATACTTTGAACAATACTCTAACAATTTATAACCACTCAGTTGCACATACGGAAAGATACTAAAATATATATAAAATTTATAATCCTTATTTAACGCAATTCGGTGTATTCTACCTGTTCTTTGCACAGAGACTAGTGCGCCTATGGTTTACAACCTTCTAACCGTCCCGAGACATTTTTATTGCTATCTCTTGCAAAAAAATAGAGTATAGCTAGTGTGGCTTAAAAATTTACCTTACACATAAAATTTTGATCATCGTATGTGTTCCATGTCCCCCCTTAAAATCTTCCTCTAAAATATGGTTTTTGATTTTTTTATTATAGGCAATAAGTACACCTTATCATAACTCCTTTTTTCAAATGAGACGTGTGTGGCTGGTAAGCATATCTAAATGAGAATTTTATTTCAAATAATTTGGTACCACATGGGAAAAGTTTGTATCCAAGAAGCATGTAATAAATTAATTTAAAACTAACTATTATACTAAATAAAAATATCGATACAGAAAAAGTCTTACTTGAAATACCGCCTACAGGGTACACAACTATTTGAAATAAAATGCTTTTAGAATGTATGTATTATACCAAAATTGATAACACAGATTAGCAGTGAATTTTAAAACACCGTGTATGAACAATAACTCAGCTATCTTACAATGTCGTGCAAAACGAAATATAAAAATGAAAGTCTTCTACACAAACCTGATACAAAAATAAATATTATATGTATACGTATCTACATATATTCTTCGAAAATGTTATTCATAATAACCCATCCCAAATCAAGTTATGTACATATGATGCCGAAGAATACAAATAAATCGAAATAATCGATTTTTGACAGAGAAAGTTGATGGTCGATCTGAAAGCTTCCTGGCTTAATGGAGTTTTTGCATAGATAAAAGTTAAACAACAACAATTAAAAACCTTTACAGGATGGTGTTGGGGTTAAGTCAAAGATTATCACTTGTAATACCTTAGTGCAGTGAGCCGTATTATCCATTAGGCTAACTAGGCTACAGCCTAGGGCGCCATGAAAAAAATAGGCGCTAGACAGGAGAGTAATACGCGCTAGACAGAGGAGTTTTTTGAAAAGTTTAGGTTGAGTGGGGATTTTTGGTGACTAATTTCTCTGTGAATAAGGTGCTTTGATATGAAATAGGCGTGAAAAGGAGGGAATGACCTTTTTATTTTTTTGTCATGTCATATTTCGGGTGATGAAGTAAGGCGCCTGGCACTTAAAATAGGCGCTACGAAGGAAAGGACCTTTTTTTTTTTTTTTCTTTTGCTTTTCAAACATTTTTTTTGATGGAAAATAGGCGCTCCGGGAGTTCTAGCCTAGGGCACCTCAAACAGTTAATACGGCCCTGCCTTAGTGCTTAATTTATTTCGGAATAATTTTTCCTTGGTATTAACTAATAAATACCTATTTATTTAAATTTTATGTTTGTGCCTTTGACACGAGCTTCAAAAATGTAACATAAAAATAAATATTTTTTATATTACCAATTGTAGTTGCAAATTTATATAATTGTAGACTTTAAGCTTGTTTATTTTTTTATATAATATTAAATTTATATTACTACAGTTGGTAAAAAAGTAGATTTTGATTTTTCCAGACCTATACCTAGCTTTCGTTTGCTCTTCAATTAGTTCTGCTACTCCAGTCCTAAGGTATTATTTTACTAACTGTAGTTGTATACAATAGCTATTTATGTATCAAGAGCGCCTCTGGCCCGAGGGCTAGATTTCGACCTGATGGGCATTATAGTCCAGTAAAGCCCGTGGTGCATACAATGCTTAATGTTTTACCCAAAAAGAGTTTTTCAATGACTAATTACATTATTTATTCGCAATATAAAAATAAGTTGCACCTGTACCTGTATACGTAAGTAGATAATGACTGGTGTTAAGTTTGACTTTGATGTTTCTATCAGTTAGTCAGTTGGCATTTTTTATTTAACGATTTGCTCAAAATGGAAGAAATTCCACAAAATATAAGAGAAAAGGCCATAAAAGCGACCGAAAATCTTTTGCCAGTTAAATGAAGGCAACAGTATGATCGGGAGTATGGCATATTTGGTATTTGGAAAGATGCGAACGCAATTCTTCAAATAACCGAAACCGTTTTAATGGAATATTTTAAGGAACTGGTAAGTTATTGATTTTATTTTAATACATATGTTTAACAAACTTTATTATTTTTAGTCGGAAAAATACAGTCCGAACTCTCTCTGGACCAAGTATTCCACCCTAAGGTCTACGTTGATGGTCTATGAAAATATAGACATTTCGCAATACCATCGTCTCACATCTTTTTTAAAAGTTAAGTCGAAAGGATACGTCCCGAAGAAGTCTAAAGTTTTGGAAGGAGAACAAATATTAAAATTTATTAAGAAGGCTTCTGATGATATCTACTTGGTACACAAAGTCATATTGGTAATGGGTGTTTTTACCATATTAGCGCATTAGGGCAGTATAAGCGGGCATTATCATATTGCCCGCTTATAATGCTCTAGGTGTGATAGCAGGTATTATTGCTACCATAACATATTCCGTTTCTAAGGTATTACAGATCAATAATAGATAAACATACAAACATAATTGTCATTAAGAGACTTAAAACCATATATTTTTTCATATTATGGTACGTCTAAGATACAATAACTAGTAAAAAATACCATTATCTTAAATTATGTATGTGAATGACAGGCATGACGTAAAAAAACAAATGCCATTATTATGTCAAAAAATTTCACCATAATTCGCTCCAGGGTACCCAGGAGAAAAAAATCAAAAAATACTTGGATTGCCATGCAAACTAAAATTACACATTTGATTGGTTAGAAAATAGAGGTTTGATTTATTTTTCAAAATTTTGATAACAAATATTATAATTTTTGGTAATATGTGCCTCTAATTAGTTTTTGTATTGTGATATTTCTACATTACAAAAAAATACTAAAAATGTTCTATTTTATATAATACTAATTTGCACAAACACTTAAAACCTCTTTATAGTAATTTAATTTCTTTTTCAAACTCTCGCTTCCTGATTGTTTATTATGCATAATATTTATTTACTTAATTAAGTGCTCGCTAAATGACCGGATATTTATTAATAATATTTGATTTTAAATATATTTTAATACATCTTAAATGCTGTTGTATAATGATATAATCTCATTAACGAAAAGCTGAGACCTTCGTGAAATTTCTATGCGGCAAAACCTTCTGCCAATTTTTTCTATTCGGAAAAAAAAATATTTTTCAATGAAATAGGTAAAATCATAGATAACCTCCATTTAGATCCGCAGTGGCAAGAAGCATTTTTCAGATTTTTACGATCTCGCCCAGTAAACAAATGGATGGGTGGACGAACATGCGCACTTAAAAGCCGTGGCAAAATACAAACACCGGCACCCTGTACCCTCCGACCGCGGTCTGACCTTGACGCGCATTAGCTATCGTACTTCGAACAGAAAACGAGGACGCCGTCGATAAATTCTTTCCGGTAATGCGAATAGTCTGTTTGGCGCCAGGTACGTTTACCCTCAACTTGCTTGCGCACAAACCGGTTTTATGCCCATGAAATGTAACTTTTGTTTCGCGCAGGTAATAACATTGGCAATCCATCGAGATCAGTGGTTTAGCCTCAACTTGCTTGCGCACAAACCGGTTTTTGGCCCATGAAATGTAACTTTTGTCAGTGGGTAAAATATTTTGTTCAAACTTTTTGACGATTTTAATGTAGCATGGGATAACTATTCTGTAAAATTTCCTTTCCAAAATTTCGCCATTTGAACCCTTTTTTGTGTGACCCTTTAGAATGAAATTTCTCCAGCGTAATTAGGATAACTCGCAGAAATTTTTGACAGACACACCAATTATACTGAACTCTCCAAAAAACTAAAAGGTATAACATTTTAGTTGTTTAAATGGAATACTCTGAAAATTATTGCATTTTTTGGTTTATCTAGAAACGTTCTATATACAGGGTGTTTAAAAAAAAATGCGGAGGTAATTCCTTATTTAAAATAGCAATAAAAAACCCTGTATAACATGCCTGGATATTAAGAGGGATTTTCGCTTGTCAGTATTTCGAAAACCGTAAAAGATAGAAAAGACTAAGTCATACATAACACACATCTAGAATTTTTGAGAATTTTAAAATGCTAATTATACCATCATCATATTAATAAATGCCCTATATAAAAACCCAAGTTGTGTATCCTGTATAATTGGTGTGAATGTCGAGAAATGCGAAACTTAACAAAAACTAAACGACTCTCGTGGTTTTAATTTTCAAAAAATGATTATCTAAATTTATTTTTAATTTAAGCCAAACATTGTAAATATACAGGGTGTCCGGGAAAATGTGGGAAATCTCTCGCACACGTATGGAACAGATGAAAATAACACGACAAGTTCCTATAAAATTTTTCCGTTTAAGCCCCCCTGCGGAGATATGATCCCCTAAAGGGGGCAGCTAGAAATCGATTTTTCGTGAATAACTTTTAAAGCGCTCTGTATAATTTGATAATATTTTAGTACGATGCATACTAGTAAAGACCTCTTAAAATAGTGCCCTTGAAACTTATGTCGCTTCTTTAGTTTGCCAGGGACGGACTAGTTTTCGCACATTATTGATAATATTTTTTACGCCCTGTATGGTGAAGACACAAAAAATATGTTTTTGGGTAGTTTAAACCTTTTGCTAAAAAAAAGGTACTCTTGTTTGACATCGATAAAATGAGCCGTTTTCGAGTAAAAATTATTTTAACAATAAGAGTTTATTTTTGTTTAATAATACAATATTTTATTTTCGATGTAATTTGTAATTTTTGATTCAGTATTGAAGTCCTCTCGTAGCAGGTCAGGAATTTGTTGCAAATGTTGTTAAAATAATTTTTACTCGAAAACGGCTCATTTTATCGATGTCAAACAAGAGTACCTTTTTTTAGCAAAAGGTTTAAACTACCCAAAAACATATTTTTGTGTCTTCACCATACAGGGCGTAAAAATATTATCAATAATGTGCGAAAACTAGTCCGTCCCTGGCAAACTAAAGAAGCGACATAAGTTTCAAGGGCACTATTTTAAGAGGTCTTTACTAGTATGCATCGTACTAAAATATTATCAAATTATACAGAGCGCTTTAAAAGTTATTCACGAAAAATCGATTTCTAGCTGCCCCCTTTAGGGGATCATATCTCCGCAGGGGGCTTAAACGGAAAAATTTTATAGGAACTTGTCGTGTTATTTTCATCTGTTCCATACGTGTGCGAGAGATTTCCCACATTTTCCCGGACACCCTGTATAATAATAATAATAAATAGTATACCACCCATAAGCTCTTTCACATCCAATTTCTAACAAAAATCCTCTTCAAGCTTCACTTCCCGTATTTATATTACCAAACGAACACGTGTGGCCGTTACTTTATCTCATGCATCATGTAAACAATAATTGTCTTCCTTAATTTCCCATAATGCATTCATCTCGTATCCTATTTATCTTTTTGCATCTTAGATCATCGCTATTGTTCATACCGGATAATAACCAACTTTCTTTTACATAAAACATTAATTTGTTCTATGAATTTTGTTAAATCTTTTTCATGTTTTCAAGTACAGTAAACACAATTTTGTTTTCATAAAACAGCAAACCCTAAAATTAATTTACCATGAACAGAACACAAAGAAATATACAGAATATTTACTAATTTACGCACAAAAAGAACTACTGATGTCTTATGCCAAAATATTAGGATGTTAAGGGGTGATACCTGTCTAATACAATTTTCATGACTTTTTTTTTTAATGAAAGAGTCATTAAATATATTTTAAAATTGGTATGTAGTTTACCCAAATATTAAAATAATATGAGATTTTTTTCATTTTATGCATTTTACGCTAAATTATTCTACTAAGGTCGGAGAGAGACTTCTTAACCGGCGGGCACTCTAGCATCGGTTCTAGTAATTCGAACGTCAAAAAACTATTTTTTTGTGTTTATTATTCTCCTAATTTGTCGGTGATCCTAAAAAAGTTAAAAAAATAAATTTGCTGAACACAATGCCCAAAAAAGACTTTTGGCTCATTTTTTCATCCTTTTTGCCTTAATTTTTATTATTATTTTTATTTTTGAAATTTTGTACGTTTACATAGAAAGTACTATTGTTAAAAACATTTGTGCAAAATTTCAGAAAGATCGGTCAATAACCTTTTGAGTTATCGTGCGTGGCAATTTAAAAATTGATTATAGTAACTTACCGACTCTGTAATATAAGAAATACTCACTGATCTCGATGGATTGCCAATGTTATAACCTGCGCGAAACAAAAGTTACATTTCATGGGCGAAAAAACGGGTTTGTGCGCAAGCAAATCGAGGTGAACGCGCCTGTCGCCAAAGAGACTATCCGCATTATCGGAAAGAATTTGTTGACGGCGTCCTGGTTTTCTGTTCGAAATACGGTAGCTAATGAGCGTCATGGTTAGACCGCGGACGAAGGGTACGGGGTACCGGTGTTTGTATTTTGGCACATTACGTGCGCATGTTCGTCCATCACCCATTCATTTGTTTACTGCGCGAGGTCGTAAAATCCGAAAAATGCTTCTTGCCACTGCGGATCTAAATGTATGTTATCTATGGAAATACTAAAAATTATGTTCTTAAATTTTAGTGACGTGTTCCTAAAGGACTATACTAACATATTAAGAAAAAAAAATTACACGTATATTCCCCCTTAATTCAATGAAGATAGAAAAGGGGTCGTACGCTATGCTTTAGCAACTCACATATTTTTGTCATTTGCATTCTCAATAATAAAATCTTAAAAACATGCTTATGGAGAGGGCGCGTTGTGTTTTTAATTTTCGATGTATCATCATCACATTTGAAAGAATTTTTTATTCGTTTTAGTTTTTGAATCCGACAAAGACCAAAAATTAGCTTATTAATCCATATTATTTATGGTTACATTATTATAATAATAATGTAATTTTCATTTAAGATGACATTTGATGAAAGAATGATAGAAGTTGGTGATAAAATACCATTTAAATCCGTTAAACAAAGAAGAAGACGGACAACATGTAAAGAAACAAACGAGTCCACCAAAGGAGTGACGGCCACGTTGCCGGAACGAGAGCGCGCCGTAGCGGTGTAAGTCGCCAGGGAGTCGCCGTTACGTATTTAATACCATTAAAATGTTCCCCATTTTGGTCGCAGGCACGTCATAGAATTAATAGTAGTAATTACGTTCCTATTAACAGTAATTACAACTTTCAATGTTCCCAAAAAGTCGCCGGAACGTAAAGGCGACTAAAAATTCTGCTTGGGCTCTTTGTACCATGTTAGTAAAACGGTGGAGTCTACCATGATTTAAAAAAAAAAGATATACTTTGTGAGTATCGCTCAGAGTAACTGTTTACGAGATATTTGCGTTTAAGCTGTTTAAGCGCAACCAAAAAATATATATATGATGGGGCAGTTTTAGTTATAGCTAAAAAGTAGTAGTTCAACGAATTATGGCTTGTATTAAACGACTAAACCTTAAATATTTTAAAAACAGTCAATCAGAGCGATTTATACAAGGTGTATCATTTTGTTGTCCAAATATAATAAATTAACTTCAAAAAGTATTGAAAAAAATTGAATATAAAATAAATTATTTTTGCATACATGCACTACAAACAGGTCTGATTTTTACCTATATGCACCACAAATTGATTTTAGATGATCTAAAAGTTAGAACTCGGTGTACCAACTTAGAGTACCAACCTAGGGTACGCTTCTGTGGCTAGATAAAGAAATAACATTTAAGTAAATTATGTTCACACGAGTGCATAATATTTTCTGTATATTAAAAAATAAAACAACAAAATTATTCTGGTAAACTAGACGTCTACTCGTATATTAGTTTTGTTTATACAGTGTGTCTACGTAAGCTGGCGTCATATGGAAAACTTTTTATTATTGGTTACGAAAAAAGTTATTCTTTATTAAAAGCTCTGCATGGTCTAAAACTTAGAAATCAATCATCAGATATTAAACTGTTTATGTTTATACATTAGTGCACTACATTCCATGATTATAAATGTCATAGGACAGTCTTAAATAAACTTTTAAATTTATTGTTATTAAAACAAGAAGAATGTACAATGCACTAATGTATAGTAAGAACATTTTAAAAGCGCAAATTCGGTACCCTTTGAAAATAATACAAAAAACATAAAACTAGGCCCCCTGCAATCAGACTATTTTATACAAAGGCCGCATACACTATGGGATAGAAATCCATTATTTTGGCCAAAAGCAACTTTGAAATTTTAATGGCTCATGCTGTGTATCTCAAAGTAGATACTCCAAACTACATGTACGCAAAATTATAATAGTATATGACGACTTTTATTGGGGTAATAAGAAACTTGAAAATGTATTTTAAGTAATTATTAATATACAACATTTAATCTACCTAGTTTATTATTAGCCTTGTTTACTAAAAAAAGTAAAAGAGTTTATAAGAGCTATTGTTGTGTTTCCGATGCAGGCTCGCGAAGTCTCGCTACTTTTGTCAAAGATTTTTTACCTTTTTCTTTATCAGTTTTTGTACTTACAATTGCCTTCCTACTTTTTGCTACTTCTGAGTATAAGGACAGATACAAGATTTTTTTATAATTTACAAGGTTTTCCATTTTAAAATTTAATATGTTTTGTCCTACACTGTATATCCTAAAAGATAAAAGCATTCTGATGAAAAATATGGAGTCTACAGAATCTACCCAATAAAACAGTGTTTTTTTTTATTTTATACGTTAAAAAATCAAAAAAGTTGGGAAGATGTATCTCTATTACGCTTCTAAGAATAATTTAAAATTATTTTTTAGATTTGGATGGTCATATTGCCGAAACTAATTGAGATAGACACATCAAATGTAGTATTTTTTAAAGCAGTTAAAAATATTTTTTGGTGGTGATATAATATTCAGGGTATTCCATTTAAAAAAATCATACCTATTGTCGTACCCTGTATATACTACTGAATTAACCAAACAAGCTGACATTTTAGTTTATTTTGTACAATAAAAAATAATAATGTTAAGGGGGTGTAAATTTATAATAAAATATAATAAGTTTGTGTAGGTAGGTAGGTTCCCAAAAGCATTTGTAATAATTTATAATATTTTTCCAGTAAAAAGCACCTCATTTTAAGATTGGTAAGTTTCAGAATTTTGACCAAAAAATTAATTTCTATCCCATAGTGCGATGACCAGCTGCATCAACCGGCATATCATAAAAGAAATATAGCAAAGGCGGCCGCGAAGACAAGCATGCCGATTTATTTGCTTTAAACTTTTTGTGATTTTTTTCTTATCAAAGAGCACCGAATTCACATTTTTAAACTGTTCCTTCTATACAAACCTGATTTCTGATATCCGCATAAAAAAATTTTTTTTTTTGAAAATAAATAAAATTGCAAATTTGCAGTTATTTTAAATTCTAAACATTTTTTACATCAATTTGCGATATTATTTAAAAATACAAATACTTTACTCTTAAGCAAAAATTACATTTTTGGCCAATCCTCGCGGCGGCGGGCGTATTTTTGACCAGAATCCCCTCGTCTACCTGCCCAAAAAAAAGGGTCGAATTAGGACATGTACATTTTCGACCAGGGATATTAAATTGTCTACCTTCCTTTCGGTACTACGGTACGACGCTCGCTCGTCAGGGTAATTAAAACAGTATTAGGAAATTAGAAATGGTTAGTTCTTGTAAGCAAGTCTTTTTTTTCCTTAATTAAACCCAAGACTAATACACACGACACATTCTGAATGGTTAGTTCTAGTAAACAAGGCCCTTTTTATTCCCTAATTAAACTAAGACTGATACCAAAGAAGATATTAGCTAACGCAAAGCTAGTTATTTTGTGCTAATACACACTTTATACATCCACTTAGGAATTCTATTCCCACCTTTATCATTAAAATTACACTCTTTATAAAAATAATTAGTTTTTGCTCAAAATCATGGAAAATTGCTTAAATTTTTAACAAAAGCAAAGTTTCATAAAAATGTATGTATTTTCCTTAGTTTAGTAGGCGAAACTAAAATTTAATATATAAAATTCTGACCAAGAAATCGTGTTGACCGGAGTTACCTTTCATATTTTTAAATAATGGACTCATTCAGGCGGGGTCAGCCGCTTAGCCGCTGAGTAAGCGAAGTGTCAAAATTCTGAAGTTAAACCAATAGATATAGCTTTATTTTGACAGTTTTGACACTGGGATCGCCTGAATGAGCCCAAGCTGCATCCTTTTGGTCAAAAATACATAAGATAACCCGCACCCTTTTCTGGTCGAAATTACATGTGTATTTACTGCCTGCTTCAAACTTTGGTCGAAATTACATCCGCCCAAACCTGGTAGAGGACTGACACAATTTGATATCTGATAATTGTATTTTATGTTTCGAACCATGCAGAATTTGTTATAAAAATAAGTTTTTTCGTAAAATTTAAAAATAAATAAGTTTTTCTTATGACGACAACTTACGTAGACACGCTGCATTTTATTTTATGTTTTACTTGCTTTCTTAAAGCCTTTTCGTCTACCGGGTTAATTTAATATATCAGTTGGAAAGAATTATGACTGTACACCAAATTAATAATAAAATAAACATAAATTAAGGAATATTAAACTGTTTATTTCAAAACCAACTTAAGTCAAAAATATATCATTTTGACTAAAGGACAATATGGTTTAATTAAGAAATATGCATGAATAAAAAGTACAAATATATTTGTTTAAAATTAAATACAATTTAAAACTAAGAAACACACATTTAAATTGCTATGGATTTTCAAAAATAATAATAATTATAATTAATAAAAAAATTAGTTATTGGCTCATGTGGTTTTGCATGGAACACTTTTTAAAATTGTATTTTTTTATCTGCTCCATAAAAACAAATGATACAAAAATACAGTTAGTCGATATCTTTCCAAAGATACAAAAAAAAGTTATATTTATTGTTATTACATTAAAAAAGTAAATAATAATATAAGCTTTATAAAAATCAATATGGAGTTCACATAAGAAAAATAAAGGTAATGATGGAGCACAAGAGACAAAACGTCGGATATAAAATCTAAAAGCATTATACTACGGCACAAAAGATGGCAACTTAAATGTATATTATTTTAAATTAGTTTTTAAAACTTCTGAATAGGACCGAATATATCACAAGTCATCTCTACAAGTCGAATTTCATTGACTTAGCGCATATTCGCCGCGATAAGTCAGGTGAATCGAAGAATCCGAGTTGCACTGAACGGAACGCACAACTCAACAGCGAAATTATTCACCCGATGTTGGCGTCCTGACTCATATCGGCTCCGGACGCGCTCTTTTATTCCGGTGCGGTGCTTTTTTAAGCTTTTCGTGCTTTTTTAAAGCTTTTGAAGTTTAAGTTTTAAAGGTGATTTTTTAAAGTATATTTAGTGGTTTGCCGTTCAATTTTGGATTGTTATTTAGGAGTATGTTTTAGGGTACTTAGTTTTCAGCTGAGTTTGTAATAAGGTAAGTTTAAAAATTTGAGAAAAATATTTTATTTTTAAAGTTGTTTTGGTGTTTTTACGAAAATAACATTGGATTTTATTTAAAGGAGGGGTTTGTTTGCTACTTTTTCCTTTTTTAAATATACCTAATAGGTTATTATAACTATTGTGAAGGTAATCCTAAAACTAACCAGAACTAACTTACTTTCTGGTTAATTTAAATTAGTGTTTAAAATGCTGGTAGAGTTTCAAAAATGTTTTGCTTAATTTTTTTTTGCATGCAGTTTTTTCAATATTTAGGTTTGCGATTTCTAGCTGCAAAGTTTTTTTTTTTAACAAGAACAATTTTGAACGGCGTGTGCATTAGAAAATTAAATTAATTTTAAGTCCAAATAAGGAACAGATATATTTTTGAGAATCTTGTAACAAAAAACCAAACAAATAAGATACTAGAAGCCCCTAAAAATTAATTATTTTTTGTATCACCCCATTGGGTCTATTCTTTAATCTCTCTTCACAGTGTCGAATCCATAATCAACGTAATGTCGCTTAAAAATCCGGTTTTTATGCAATATTATATGGATGTCGAATGCGACAACGGATATTTAGGATTAGAGGATCGCCAATCGTGGCACATGGACACTTTGTACAGGATGGCGCCTTTTCGTTGACCTTGCAGGGTATAGCGAACACTAAAGGAGATAAAATAATTCTGATTGTCCAATCTCGATTTAAATTTTTGAAACAAATTCAGTGGTGAAAGTAAATAATGGCTAACTTGATTCGTTTTAGAGATACAGAGTGTTTTTCAATTATTGTCAATTTAACCAGGCACTTGTAACTTGATATTAGAGATAGGAAAAAACCGTAAATAAAAAAGTTTTAGGGATTTTTATGTAGAATTCAGTAGCGTAGCTATATTTTTTGCATTGACTTTTAATTTAAAGTTATAACACAAAGTTTGGTTTTTTAATGGAATACCCTGTTATTTTATCATCAGTTGAGAGCACTTGAGAATTTATAAAAATATCACATTTGTTATATCTATTTTAAATAGTTTCGGAGATATGGCCATCATCAAGAAATTTTTAACGAAACTCCCGGACAAAATTAAAAAACACTCTGTATCTCCAAAACGTATAAAGTTAGTCATGATTTACTTTCGGCAATAAATTTGTTTTAAAATTTTAGATAGAGATTGCGCAATCAGATCTGTTCTATCTCTTTTAGTTTTTGCTATATCCTACAAGGTCAACGAAAAGACGACACCCTGTACAGTGTAACTTGAAATAATTTGGATAAGTTGAACAAGTCTCAAATTTATTATGTCGATGACAAGTTTTGCGGCGCAATTTCAAAGTTGCTTCCGTGTGGTAAACAAAGTATAAAAACATTTTTTTACCTAAAAAAACATGATTTAAAAACATTGAAAATTTTTCTCATTACCTGCCTAATATTTGCAGTTATCACAAAAAAATCTGTATTTAAAATCAATTCAGACAAAGCCGTACCGCCATATAAAAAATCGAAAACGAAGTACTTTCCGTATCCTATACTCGATCCTATCTGATCTCATGTCAAATTTGACAGCTGTCATAACGTTACGATCGTGTAAAATGCCGATATCAAAATATTTCATGGGAAATTTTTTGTCCGCAATGATATTTTAAATTATCAAATGTGATTATTAAAAGGTATAATAGTATAATAGTGATTTGTTATTACGAGGAGAGAAAATTCCTCCGGGGATGGTCATCCAAGAGAGGAAGAGGCACTTTACTCCAAGAGAAATGTATGTTAATTTTTCTACTACCAGCGCAAGAAAAAAGTTTTGACAATATTTTTTGACAATCTTTTGATTTATCAGGAAATTTTGCCAGTTACATACATAAGTTTATGTTTAAAGAAAAACTTATTTTACAAGAAAAGTTAACAATAAAAAAAAAATCATTTTTTCTTAATTTCGTGCAGCGACCATACAAACACGCCCACGCATAAGGGAGGGAAAAGTGCCGTTTTCCTCCCTCATGCAGGGAAGAAAAAATTATATTTTCGTGAAAGGTAGTAGAAAATCATATAAAACAGTTAAAAATACATGATTTTGATATGTATTCTATATTTTTGTGTCAATGTAGACACGAGTGTCGATATAATTATTAGCACAAACAATACATTTAAACAATAGGAATGAGATCATAGCAATATCCAATTTAGGAACAGCTATCTTAATCCTTGATAGACATTACACAAATTAAGAAAAAATATCGTGGTGTGTGTTAATTCTTTTATGAGAAATAGATTAGTGCTGCCATTGCAAATTAATACCTAATTGTTTGGATGCACCCAAAAATAAACATGAATAAGCAGTTATAAGTGTGATATCAACAATAAATATTTTTATATAACAAATATTTAACAATAATAAGCTTTGGCTTATTCGACTGTTGAAGAACTCGTGGTAAGAATAAATAATGATGACTTCAATAACCAAAGGTCAAAAAATAAACTATAAAGCTGTTTTCAACAATATTTTTTAAACTATATCATGGAAAAATTTTATGAAATTTTTTATTATATGTTAATAAAATAACTTTCTTCTTCTTTTTACCTTTTAAAACTAATTCAGTACCATAATAATCGTTAAGAGAAATGAATATTGAAAATTGTATACTTTTAAACTTGCAACCTGGCCAGTGTTGCCAACTAGCATGGGCGTAATTTAAAGATCAAAATAAGACTTTTTGCCGATAATAATGTGCCCTAAAATTCACTTTCTCCGAGGTACAGCCATCATAACAACAACCTATAGTAGTTTCACAGTCCCGCAACACATGCAATTGTTTACATCAAAGCGCTGCCGAGATCGCCTTCGAGTGAGTAGCTTTCGCCGGTAAGCTGCCATCCGTTTATTTTATTCTTTCTGTGTATTAAAAAAGAAATTAGCCACTTAAATAAACCCCTTCAGTCTGCAGCGGGGACGAGATACAAGGGACATCCGTTGTCCCATATCTCCGGGCGTGTTCGCGCTGATAGCGTAGTGACTTTACTATTATTGGTTTTATTTATCTTTGGACAATCCACGAAGGCCGAAGGCCTAAATACTAACGTACCGTGGGTGTCTAAGCAAGGTAAGAGAGTTTGTTGTTAACACGGGACTTAAAAACTTGAAGATTTGGGGAAGAAGGAAAGAACTCTGCTGGCAGCAGGTTCCACATTCTAAAAACTCTAGGGATAAAAGAACGAACGAAGTGTTCCCACTTCGTTCGGGTCCTGTCGAGTCGGACCGTATAGGGATGCATACATACGCGCGGCACCACGAGTCTCCCTGCTGGAAGCTGCAAGTGGAGGGACTATACTGGATAACTTGTCGGAGCGGAAGCCGTGAAAGTATCTATAAAAGAGCGATAGATCTCCTACAGCTCGACAATGGGCAAGAGAAGGAAGTCTTTCAGTAAGTAGAGGATCATTAATAAGACGAACAGCTCTTCTTTGAATGGCATCAAGAATGCTGAGGGTTGTGGGGGACGCCATGGCCCAGACATGAGAACAATATTCCAAAGAGGGTCGAATTTGGGACACATACAAAGTGTATAAATTGGAAGGGAAAAATACTTTTGGCTCGAAAAAGACACCCAAGCTTTTTGGAGGCCGCCGTGGCTATAGATACGATGTGTTTATGCCGGTTGAGGTTGTTCTCAAATGAGATGCCCACAAGGTTGAGTTGTTTGTACGGTGGTATATATAGTCATTGTAAATTGCGTAAAACATCGAATATTTTGAATTGTAGCTTTATTTTCACATTAAGTTTTACAAAAATTTTCACATCCCTGTTATTTTAGGCAGTTTATTTATCGCTTTTACCTAAAAAGGTAAAATTACAATCTTAAGGGGAATATAAGGGGTACTTACATATGATGACCAAAATTTTATTTGTACCCATATTTTTTTTTTTTTTTAATTAGGCTGCAACAGTAAGTCGGAGATAGAAAAATTTAAATACATGGTGTCTAACCATATTTTCTCCCATTTTAATCGCAAAATTTTTTAGAATAAGTAAAGTTATTAAGATGCGGTTTTCGCAGGGGGCCTTGAATTTTTAAAAACAAACAAACAAACAGGCCGTTTTTGCGATATAGAGCAACTTTGTTATTTTAAATAGAACACGATATACATATATTTTTCCAAAAATCCTAATATCCATTTTGGCAATAAAAATTTGCTACGTATTAGGTTACAGAATAAAAGACAACAAAGCTATACGGTATTCACGAAATAATAGTTGTCGTAAGGCAAAGTATTTTTACAATTATTGTTAACATTTTGAAAAACCAATAGCTTTGTTGCCGTATTGCGTCCCCAAAATATTCCTATTATTGCTGAATGGAACACTCTGTTTATTTTCTATTATGTTGATTTAACTTTGCTAAAATTATATTAAGACAAAAGCTTTTCATTTTGACGAAAAATGCTGTAAAAAGTAGTATTATCTATTAACTCTGACGAAAGAAATAACCTATATCGATTTTATTATTGGAGCCATGAATTTGTCATAAACGTTTTCTAGCTGCACCCCATTAAAATTGAATCTATATTAATGGACTTTCAAATGCCATATTTAACTATGGATTTACATACGGTTTTGAAATGTGACAGGTCATTGTATCATGGCATGTTGTCTTTAATTTCTTTTATACCAAATTAGTGTTAGTGTATAGTTTTATGGACTTGTAACATAAAAAAGTACTTTTCAATTGTTGTGACAAGATTTTTATCCTTGTGTCGTACTATTGTTTTGGTACATGTTTTCTTTGTAATCTATTTTAAGTTTTTTTGAGTTAAAGGAAAAAAACTAATATTTTGGTGCATTTTGTTAGGTGTTTAATCAGTCTTAGATTTAAAAAAAAACGAGTCTTTTTTTTAATCAAAAGACCCCCAGATGCATACCAGTTAGGTATATCCATTTTTTAAAATTTTACGAAAAATATGTCAATGTTGTACCTCGATACATGCCAAATCCACAAGTATCATAAACCCTTAAAATGAGATTTTTGACATGGTAATCTTGTATCAAATGTCTTAAATTTAAAACAAGTTATACAGGGTGTAAATTATTTGATGGCTAAAAATACAAGGTATCATTCCTTAGCTCATTTCAGAAAAAAAGTTCATATGAACATATGTTCTAAACCGTCTAACTTTTGAGCTACAGGGTGTTAAAGTTTTTTTTTATCTTTGGACAAACCATGAAGGCTTAAAGCCTAAAACGTACCGTGGGTGTCTTAAGTGAGGTAAGAGGGAGTTTGTTGACACGGGACTTAAATACTTGAAGATTTGGGGGGAAGGAAAGACCTCCACGGGCAGCAGGTTCCACAATCTAGAAACCCTAGGGATAAAAGAACGAATAAAGTGAGAAGTTCGGGGCCTGTCCAGTTGGACCGTATAGGGATGCATATGCGCGGAACCACGAGTTTCTCTGTTGGGAACCGTGAGTGGAGGAACTATACTGGACAATTCTTCAGAGCAGAAGCCATAGAAGTACCTATAAAAGCGATAAATCTCCCACAGCCCGACGATGGGCAAGAGAGGGAAGCCTTTCTGTAAGTGAAGGAGCATTAATGAGTCGAATAGCTCTTCTTTAAATAGAATCAAGAATGCTTAGGGTTGTGGGGGACGCCATGCCCCAGATATGGGAACAATATTCCAAGGAAGCGGAAAAATACTTTTGGCTCGAAAGAGAAATCCAAGCTTTTTGAAGCTGCCGTGGCTATAGATACAATGTGTTTATGCCAGTTAAGGTTACTGTCAAATGTGACGCCCACAAGATTGAAAGTGTCTTTGCTCTGTAAAACTTGGCCGCTCATAAATAGAGGATGGGTATTTGATGATTTTTTCGCGACAAGGAACACGATTGTGTTTTGGATCCATTAAATGGACGAGATTTAAGAAAAAATTGTTTTTTCTTTATTATAACTTTAACATTGTTGAAGATATTTTTATAAAATTTTGCAAGAACCTTCTAAGCACTAATAGCATATTTTAACATAAAAAATTTAAAATATTTTTACCACTGGCGTCCGTATGGGATGAATACTGCAAATTTTCATAAAATAAAATATGGTACGCCAGTGCTTTTTCCATAAATTAAAATATTTTTGAACGTGCTTATTTATTTTGCAACAAATATGACCTCTTGGCTTTTTTTCGTCCGATGCACCGTTTTCGCATAAAAAACCAAAAAGGGAACCAGCCTAATAGTTTAGAATAATATTGCTATTCCAAAAATGCATCAAATATGGTTTTTATTTTTTTACGCAAAAACGGTGCATCCGACAAAGAAAGTTTAAGAGGTCAAATTTGTTCGGAAATAAATAAGAATTTTAAGAATTATTTTTTATTTTTTTAAAAGCAATGGCGTACCATTTTTTTTTATTTTCAGTGTACATCTAATCAAAGTGTACATCCCGTACGGACGCTACTGGAAGAAATAATTTTTAAAAAATCCCTATCAAAAGAATCCTATTGTTGCTTAGTAGAAGCTTGATAAATTTTATAAAAATATTTTAAAGAGTTTCAAAGTTATTGTTAAAAAACGATATGTTTCTTAAAACTGTAACACCACGTAGCTTAAAAGTTAGAAGGTTTAGAACATACGAACTTTTCGTCCTAAAATAAGCTAAGAAATCATACCTTGTATTTTTAGCCATCAATTAAATAACACCTTGTATACAGCAACAACGGACATTTTTTAAATAAAATAAACCGGCAATTTTTTTCTTTTCAAGATTCAGAGTCAGGGTAATAATTAAAAAAAACTGAAAAATTTTGAAAACACTTATTTTAGTAAAAAATGTTAGGCTGGATATTAGTCCTTAATAATTACATAATTGCTAATAAAACCTTTTTTTTAAGAAAAAGTCCCGCAAGGTCTTTTTATGGTCCCAAAACATGAAATTAAGTGGATCAAAAACATCTTTTTTAACATCCTGCATCTCCGTTAGTTTTAAGTTTTTGAAAAAATTGTATAGACGTTTCTCACGTAATTTCCGGACACCGTGTATATAAATTTAAAATCAATTTAAAAAAATAAATAAACGTACCTATACCTACATGTTATAAAATAAACTTATAGTAAACAAACGTGAAAAAAACGCATAGTAATTTCTCTTTAATTTACAATAAATAGGTTAATTGAAACAAGGTTAATACGAGGTCATTTCAAGATATGTTTTTTTTCTTGAACAGAATGTAGTTGACTTTATGTAGATTTGATACCGGGCGTTTTCTTAATAAAAAGGTTATTTTAGTCCTAACTTCAAATGACGTGTTTTATACAGACACCGCCAAAAAGTAAAACTGGACAAAACTTGTATTCTTAAAAGTTAATTTTTTTTTTTTTTTGATAGTTGCTTTTATAGAAGGAACAGTTTAAAAATGTAAATTTGATGCTCTTTGATAAGAAAAAAAATCACAAAAATGTTTAAAGCAAATAAATCGGCATGCTTGTCTTCGCGGCCGCCTTTGCTATATTTCTTTTATGATATGCCGGTTGATGCAGCTGGTCATCGCACTATGGGATAGAAGTTAATTTTTTGGTTAAAATTCTGAAACTTGCCAATATAACTTATAATGAGGTGCTTTTTACTGGAAAAATATTATAAATTATTACAACTGCTTTTTGGAAACCTAAAACTTATTACTTATATGTTATTATAAATTTACACCCCCTTAACATTATTATTCTTTATTGTACAAATTAAACTAAAATGTCAGCTTGTTTGGTTAATTTGGTAGTATTCTAATTAGTAATCCGATGATTATTATCTCATATGATATACAGGGTACGACAATAGGTATGATTTTTTTAAATGGAATACCCTGAATATTATATCACCACCAAAAAACTCTTTTAAAATGCTTTAAAAAAATACCACATTTGATGTGTCTATCTCAATTAGTTTTGGAAATATGACCATCCAAATCTGAAAAATAATTTTAAATTATTCTTAGAAGCGTAATAGAGATACATCTTCCCAACTTTTTTATTTTTTAACGTATAAAATAAATAAAAAACACTGTTTTGTTGGATAGATTCCATGTAGAATCCATATCTTTCATCAGAATGCTTTTATCTTTTAGGATATATAGTGTAGGACAAAACAAATTCAATTTTAAAATGGAAAACCTTGTAAATTATAAAAAATCTTGTATCTGTCCTTAAACTCAGAAGTAGCCAAAAGTAGGGAGGCAATTGTAAGTACAAAAACTGATAAAGAAAAAGGTAAAAAAGCTTTGATAAAAGTAGCGAGACTTCGCGAGACTGCATCGGAAACAAAACAATAGCTCATATTATTTAAACTTTTTACTTTTTTAGTAAACAAGGCTAATAATAAACTAAGTATATTAAATGTTGTATATTTATGTTTACTTAAAATACATTTTCAAGTTTCCTAATACCCCAATAGAAGTCGTCATATCCTTTTATAATTTGGCGTACATGTAGTTTGGAGTATCTACTTTGAAATACACAGCATGAGCCATTAAAATTTCAAAGATGCTTTTTGGCCAAAATAATGGATTTCTATTCCATAGTGTATCGGCGCGTCGCTGTAAAGGATAGCGGCGCCTTTGTATAAAATAGTCCGATTGCAGGCGGCCTTTTTTATGTTTTTTGTATTATTTTCAAAGGGTACCGAATTATACTTTTTAGTACCTAGTATAAAAATTTATTTTAAAATATTGCCTATGGGCGGCGGTTGGGAAAATAAAAAAATCAAGAGACATTTAACAATGCGATTCTTCTAAAGGTATTCTTATTGCGTAAACCTTCCTTTCCCAGGGTTATATTGTAATTTAAATACCCAAACTGGGCAAATCATTCCATATTAATATGTTGCATTTGTTTCAAGTGTAGATACAATTGGTATAAAATCTGCAATATGATTAATGAATGCAGAATACCAGAATGACTAATTTTTGGGTTTGTTAAAAAAAAAGAGCGTTTAGTAAGAACGATAGACAAAATTCGAGTTAACAATTGAAAAAAGGGTTTTCATTCCTAAAATAGAGTCTAGTTAAATATTTAATACACAAAAATAAATATGATTTACGTCAACTCGCCTTATTATCCTACAGACATTTTAATAAATAATATGAGAATAAAACACTTGCACGATATTTTTATTTCTACGTGTCCCATGTAAATTTAATTTATGAGGTGTTTCATAATAAGATGATAGATATTAACAAGAAAATTTTAAAAATGCGTATGTCGTTAATTTTGTAATAAATTTTCTAAAGCACAATATTATTATTATCCAGTGACGTTCAAGCGGGATTTAATCTAAATACTGTTCAATAATTTTAGGTGCCACTTCTTTTCTTAAAGCACAATATTATTTATATAATTTCATTTTACTTCTAGGTGACGTTCGATTATGTTATTTCGGGAAGTATGTTTTGGTAAATCATAAGAACCACTATTCTAAATGAATTATATGGTATAACGTGCCCTTTTAAGACCTTCTTTAAAAGTGTCTTAAAAGTAAAGAACTTAAAAGATGTCTATGTCCTAACGTAAAACGTTTCTGTATAATAAATAATTTGTAGCAAAAGTGTGGGTCTAAATATAATGCAATACATTATGGAATGTAAATAGAGATTTTTATGTTTTTATTGTAATAAAAGTTGTAGGAAATGCGTACTTTTTCTTAGCAAAACAGAAACATGTTATATATTAATAAAGATAATAATCATATTAACAAACTATTTGTATAAATAATTATGAAAATACAAATAAACAGGAAATTTATAGTTAAGAAATAAAAAAATATATATTTCCTGTACTTTTCTTACATTTAACTACGTTGTCAAGATATACGATGCAAATAAATACGCATATCTTTAAAATAAATATAATAATTAATTAATTATATTGGTAAATGGTGCAAAAAATTACAAAGTATTAAAAAAAAAAGAATTTACTCAAGGAAAATTTGCATTAAATGCAACTGGTACTAGACTCAAGTAAACGTATCATAATTCTACGATTTTCTCATGTGATAAAAAATGGGACAAAGCACATTGTATGTCATTTTAACCATAATTATTTAGTAAAAATAAAAGTATGAAAAAATATACAGGGTGAAATTTTGTTTTAAAAATATAATTTTTGTAATAACACTATACTTCCAGTGCGAGGATCCAACCTAAAATTTTCGCGGTAGCTTAGCGTTTCAAATATCCTAAAAACAATTAGGTTTTAAGATATAAATCAAGAAAAAAGAGAAAGGTGTTAAAATTAAATTTAAGCAACAATTTATTTTATAATAGAGACATTTTGCACCTCTTATTTTGCAATTCCGTTGTGGTTAACGTTATTCTGAGTCTGCGCAGTATCGCAAACATGATCCGTTATCGTTATTAACCATACCGGACTCCTTTAATTACGGATGAATACCGAAGAGTTATCGTTATCGTTATCGTTATTGTTAAACTGCGTGTTTGTCGGATTGTAGAATTTTTATTATCAATTATTTAAGAAGGTTGACATTTTAATGCCGTATTAATTAAAATATCATTGATACATAGGCTCTAATTAGCGAAAAATCCATAGCAGTAAGAAAAATAAAATAGTGTAAAGAAATTAAAACGGACTTGCATTTTTAAGGATGTTTTAAATCAGTAATCTATTTACATGTCACAATCTGGCACACTTGCTTGTTATTCTACTACCGAACCTAACCTTACTTTTTGTGTTTTGCTTATACTGTATTGTTACATCTACTTTGAAAAACAAAATCAAGTGAATTATTTGCATATATTTAAATATCAATATATAACTTAAGGAGAATAAAAGTAAGTACTGATTTTTCGTAAACTTTAAAATCGGTGAACCACAGGTAAAAATAAGGTTATATGTCGAAAGCGCAGACGCAAGATAAATTTATTTGAAGAGGCTGCAAAATCTCTGTCTAAAACTGCTGCTCTAATCGTTATGTTTAATAACGATAACCATAAGGAGGCCAAAAAACGTCTGTTATTTTAAGACGTGCAAAATGTCTCTAATAAATCGTTGATGTTGTCTATTTAAATTAATAAAGTTGTTTATTTTCGAAAATTAATTTTTGCTGTTCGTTCGGTAAAGGTCTAGAAGAGTGTTTAGCATTAGTATAGCGTGTGGCATATGTATTTGCTTAAAATTATCCGTAGAATTATTTCTTGAAAAATATACAGAGTCTTCCATTTTAAAAAGCAAAGTGGGTAGCATTCAGTCAAAAATCAGGTTTGCTAGAATATTCGTGGGCACTCTGTATATTATATAGTGGATGACATAGAGAAAAAGGTTAAAATAAAATGTTTATAATAGCTTTGTTCGCGGGTTCGATTCTGAACCGGTTTTGGGACTATTCGCGTGCGCAGTGAAAAAAGCAGCGGTCGCGGTTAGTAAAATCCTGAATTTTTTGTAACAGTTCTGTGTTTGCGGGTTATAATGGAATCAGTTCGTTACCGGTTCGTAACCTGATTAGCAGTCCTGGGATTTTTGTTGGAACTAAAAGTTCATTTCGGGATTTTATGCGCATTGTCGACGTGGTCAGCTGTTTTCTGTTTTTGTGGTACAAAAATAAACCTTTGTATTACAGTTTATTTGTTTTTGCCACTTTTTATGAGGGTTATTATACCTGTTGAATATTTTTTTATATTTTTGTGATTCTGAGCGTATATAAACAAAGGATTTTTAATTGTATTCCGTATGAATGTATGTATGCAATGAAATAAATAAGGATTTAATTAAAAAATATAGACATTATTACAATATTTTACCATTTCTTGTTGTTTGAATTTTATCTTTAGTTAAATACACATAATTATGTTAAAAACGAGAGGAGGCAGGGAATCCCTCGTCTTTCGCCGAGAACCTCGAGTGACATTCGACAGTATAACAATTTACCTTTTTGTTTAAATTTATTTATTTTTTGTATAGTATCCAATTTAACGATGAAAAATCCTAACCAAAAGGCTAGGTTAGAATACATCCTCAGCTGTATAGAAAATCGTTCGCGATAAATAAAAATTCCGAACTAATAAATAACTAGACATGCGCTTTAAAATAATTCTAAACCAGTTCAGTTCTGGTTCAGAATCGGTTCATTACTAGACCCGCGAACAAATAAAATATTAAGTAAAACAAATCTAAATAAAAACTAAAAGATGCCATCTAATGCATTGACAAGAATCATCGATTGATAATCGACAAATTACCCGTTTTATTTTCAAAGCCTGCTCGATGAATTCTGTTATAGTTCTAGTTATTCTAGCAATGTCACAATATTAAGTGTTTATATATTTTGTAACAGCTTAATGTCGCAATGACAAAACACAGTAAGTTGTTAGTAAATAATTTCTACTCGAAATAAAATAAATGATTTAGATTTGATACCTGGCGTTGAGGTATGTTTAATTACTATATTAATTTGGCAACTAATTAAAAAGAAATTATTTCTGTTGCAATTAAAATAGTTAATTAAACAACATGTTGCGAATAGTTTTTAACTAAAAATAAAAAAGCACATAGGAAACTCTACAGTTAAATGTATCTCTCTAAATATTCGCTCTTCCCTTGATTTACAACCAAATTTTATTGAACTATTTTGAAGACATTGATAAATTAAGCTCACACACTAAATTTTGTTATTTTTCAATAAGCCAATTAAATGTTATTAACAAAAAACTATTTGTAAAATCGTTGCATACCTGATACATACCATTATGAATCCACTAGTAATGAATCAAATGTCTAATTGACGTTTTACGGTCTATTATACCGGGTGATGCATCGCCGGGCGGGGCATAGGAAATCCCATGTAATTTTTAATGGGGTCAATTATTGCCCCCTAATTATTTTAGAGAAAAATTCTATTGTTATATAATAGTTTATTGAAGAGCATGCAAATCTACGTTCATGGTAAAAACTTTAGATTTTTCGGTTAACCCGTTTGCTAGTTAGATGCTAATATATTTTTAAAAATTGTTACATTATCGCCTCATATTTATGAACAACAATAAAAATGTGCTTTATTATTATCAAAAAATCGTAGAGCGAAAAGATTAACCCTGAGTTATACTACTGAAGAAAAAGTATTGATGATTAAATGGTACTTTCAAGGAAATAGTTACCAAAAGGTGTCAGACATGTTCGCTGCTCAGTATCCGAATAGACCGATACCCGGAAAATCAACAGTCGATAAGACTATCAAAAAATTAGAGAATAAAGGCACAGTGATAAATAACTGCAGATTGGAAGCTAGGGAGTATCAAAGAGAAAAAAATGTAAGACATGATAGAGACTTGGAAATTTTATTGCACGTGGAAGAAGAGGAAAAGATCAATCAACAGTGCTCCGAATTTTGAAAAGGCATAAATACATTTCATACCATTATGAAAGACATCAAGAGCTAAGGGATGGGGATGAAATACGACGGCAGGAATTTTGTTTTGACATGATGGAAAGGGCAAACATGGACAGGGAATTTTTAAGAATTATTTGTTTTACTGATGAGTGCACATTTACGTTAAACAATGAACCCAATCATTAAAATTACCGATACTGGAGCAAAGAAAACCAACACAGATTTGTCGAAACGAGGACGCAATATCCACAGAAAGTAAATGTTTGGGCGGGGATTTTCGGACAATATATTATTGGACCATTTTTTCTTAATCAAAATTTGAATGCAGAATTTTATTTGGAACTACTCGAAGAACTAATTTAACCCGCTTTAAATAATGTATCCAGGGAAAATCAGGAAATTTGGTACCAAATGGATGGCTGCCCGGCACATAATACCCTTTCTGTTCGGGAATATTTACACAATGCTTTTAATGGAAATGTTATTGGCCTATATCACACCATAAATTGGCCAGCCAGGTCTCCTGATATTTCGCCAAATGACTTCTTCTTCTGGGGCCATTTAAAAACCATGATATACAAGGATAAAAATTACTCTAATCTAGATGAGTTAAAAAATGCTATTTTTGCAGGATGCAATAAAATTTCAATTTACCAGTTAGCCAATGTAAGAAGACAATTTTATGAACGTCTGGGTTATTGTCTAGCAGTCAATAGAGGAATATTTGAAAATTTTCTTAAATCTTAAGTTTATTTCCAACATATTAATTATTGTAATAATATTAATAATTTATTGAAGCATATAAATATTATAAATGTCATTAGTTCTTGAAATTTGTTACTCTAGTTTAGTTTAACTTAACTTAATTCGTTTGTATAAATACAACTTTAATCTTTTCACTGTACGATTTTTAGATAATAATAAAGCACTAAATTTCAAAATGACAACGTTATGTCACGCGTCATGTATTTTTATTGTTGTTCATAAATATGAGGCGATAATAATGTAACAATTTTTAAAAATATATTAGCATCTAACTAGCAAACGGGTTAACCGAAAAATCTAAAGTTTTTACCATGGACGTAGATTAACATGCTCTTTAATAAACTTTAATACAATTTTTCTCAAAAATAATTAGGGGCGCCAATAATTGACCACATTAAAAATTACATGGGATTTCCTATGTCCCGCCCGGCGATGCATCACCCGGTATAGTGATTCATTGTAATTTATTTATTACTAGTGAAATTATTACGTTATGTATCAGGTATGCCGATTTTTAAAAGTTTTTTTAAGTTTTAATTGACTTGTAAAAAAACTAAATTTAGTGTGTGTTCAATGTCTTCAACACTGCACTGCACTACCAGGTATATCAGAAAAAGTGAGGAACATTATGTATTAATAAAATAAAACAAAAAATATACTTTGTTCATAGTCACTTTAATTGAATGTTTAGCCGTGACAGCTGTTTCGTAGTACAACTACATTTTCAAACATACTGACAAACTAAAATTATTTTACTTATATATAAACAGTAATACCTAATAAAAAACATATTTTTTAAAAAAGGTTTTAAATACAATATGGTACAGTTGTGAAATTTAAAGATTTTATTGCTACAATTTATAAAAGTTTTACAAGGGGTAGATTTCCTAGGTCAATCTGTGTGTTAAGCAGATGTACATTCTGTTTTTTATGTTTATAGATTTCAATATTTTCTAATGTATCTAGTTTTCGCCCTTTTTGTTCTACGTGTAATATTTTTAGGCTATTGATTTCTGGAAATTTGTGTCCGGTTTCCAGAAAATGGTTTGCGAAATTTGATGTTGTTTTCCCTAACCTATAACATGAGTTATGTTCTTTAAACCTAGTTTCGAAATTTCTTCCCGTTTGTCCAATGTAACAGCTATTGGAAATAGAACAACAAAACTCCATTAACTTTTTAGATCTTAAAATAACAAAAACTAACTACGGAACCATAAATTTTGATATCTATAGAAAACCAACTTTTACTGATATTACAATACCTAATGATTCTTTACATTCAATTACCCACAAAATGTCAGCATACAGATCAATGATACATCGCGCATTTTCCATTCCACTTTCCAAAGAAAATTTAGAAAAAGAATTAAACACTATAAAAAACATCGCTCAAAACAATGGTTATCCTCCACCCTTAATAAACTCTATAATTAATAAGAAACGTAAACAACTCACCCTCAACCAAATTTACCCAAAAATACCTGAAAAACAAAACCAACCATTTAAAACCCTAACTTATTTTGGCCAAATATCACAAAAATTTCGAACACCCTGTCTAAACAAAACCAGAAAATAGCACATAAACCATCAAATCGATTATCAAACATGATATTTAATGTGAAAGATAAACAAAATAAATTTAAAAAATCAGGAGTTTATAAGCTTACTTGTGAAGAGTGTAATACCTGTTACATTGGACAAACGGGAAGAAATTTCGAAACTAGGTTTAAAGAACATAACTCATGTTATAGGTTAGGGAAAACAACATCAAATTTCGCAAACCATTTTCTGGAAACCGGACACAAATTTCCAGAAATCAATACCCTAAAAATATTACATGTAGAACAAAAAGGGCGAAAACTAGATACATTAGAAAATATTGAAATCTATAAACATAAAAAACAGAATGTACATCTGCTTAACACACAGATTGACCTAGGAAATCTACCCCTTGTAAAACTTTTATAAAATGTAGCAATAAAATATTTAAATTTCACAACTGTACCATATTGATTTTAAAACCTTTTTTAAAAATATGTTTTTTATTAGGTATTACTGTTTATATATAAGTAAAATAATTTTAGTTTGTCAGTACGTTTGAAAATGTAGTTGTACTACGAAACAGCTGTCACGGCTAAACATTCAATTAAAGTGACTATGAACAAAGTATATTTTTTGTTTTATTTTATTAATTTAAAATGTACGGTCACAAAGTAACGGACGAAACCATAAATTCATTATGTATTAGTTTTAGTTAAAAGTTTTTTTGCAATTTTTATTGTAGAATCACCCCTTACAGTTTGTCGCTTAAGTTACTGGACACCCTGTATATACATTTACCTTAAGGGCTGGAACTGACAACTAAGACGATTACAGAAAATAAAACATTTTTAATCGTTTAACAACATTCCATTTCAATGACAGTCCCAAAAGGGAGCCAGGTAAAATTTCTATCTAATACCCTTCTAACTCTCATATTTCTGTTAAAAGTGATGACGTCACGTCGTTGGTATTCTCAGAACGCAAGAAGAGTCAAGAGAGCGACAAGAAGTGTTTCGCCAGTGGCCCTTTGCACCTTGTATTGGTCATATTCGGTCAAAGACCGACGGATTGGCGAACAGCGCTGAACGCACAAGTGGATTTTTGCGTTACAAGTTAAAGTCCAACCGCATTATTGTTAGTGTGGGAAATACGGTGATTTTTCGGTAACCGGTGAAACGGCGACAGTGATTTCTAAATCACCGTGATTTTAAAAAGTGATTTCAATCACTGCAGTGACTTGAATACACATAAATATTTAACTAAAAATGGAAATATAAAAACAGTTTGGGGTCTGGCAACGAATACGAATATATATTTTTATGCAGCTCTTACCGGTTTTTATTGACATGCAGTATAATATTAATTGATTTTATAAAAATAAATAATATGCTGCAAATTAGATTAGCAACAATAGTACGTAATCTAACTTTTTGGGCTCGTAACTCAAATAATCATTATTCTATAAGGTGTGATAACAAGCTTAATGTCATATATTGCAATATTATGTAAAAATAATATCAAGTTTAAGGGGTTTATTCATTACCTACTTTCAAAAATAAAAATACACATTTTTTATTAATCTAACACCATCATAACACTTTTAACTTTTAATCAATTACAAAAATATAAATATAAAATAAAAACTTTTTTAAAGCAAAACGAAAACGCATAATAAAAATAAAAATTTTAAATTCTTTAAATAAATAAAAATAAAACAAAATATAGCTTACGCACCAATGAAAATAAAAAGTTAGATTCGTTTTTCAGCTTTATTTGCACTTAATTTATTTCTACGGTCGGTTAATATTAACCAGGCTTTGAAAAACAGTCTTTCACATGGTTGGGCGGTGCTCGCCACCCTCCACGTCTAAAAATATAAATATCATATCAGCATAAATTACTATTTTCCTTCACATATTATTTTTAAATAATTCATAGGTATATCATATTTCGATCGGCGCCATCAGCGATCATCCAATGCGTGTCGTGTCGATGCCGATTGCAGTATTCGCTTCGATCACTAATCACCGTATTTGCAAAAAGTAAATCACTGGTAGCGCCAGTGATTTTCCATTCACTGGTGAAATATCACGGTTATTGATATATCGCAGTATATGTAGGTTACAAAATTTATAACAAAAGGTAAGTTTCCTTGGATTTCATCAATTTATGAATTTGAATATCTTTTTAGTGGTCAGAATGATCAAAAAGTAAAGGGGATCTTTTTGTAGAGAAAAAGATTTTCTACTTCTATAGTGTTGCTGTATGATTAACGATTGATGAGGTATGATTTTTTTGTATAGATTTTTCGCCCAAATAAGCTCCGTCGGTATGATCTACTAATAAAAATAACCCCTTTAAAAAGACGATTGCCTTCAATAAAATGATTAACGGTAGTCAAAAGGGCACGGTCGTATTGTGAAGGTATAGAAGGAACAGTTTAAAAATGTAAATTCGGTGCTCTTTGATAAGAAAAAAAATCACAAAAAGTTTAAAGCAAATAAAAAAATGCTTGTCTTCGCGGCCGCCTTTGCTATATTTCTTTTATGATAAATGAAATTAATTTTTTGGTCAAAATTCTGAAACTTATCAATCTAACTTAAAATGAGGTGCTTTTTACTGGAAAAATATTATAAATTATTACAAATTCATTTTGGGAACCTAAAACTTATTATATGTTATTATAAATTTACACCCCTGTAACATTATTATTTTTTATTGTACAAAATAAACTAAAATGTCAGCTTGATTGGTTAATTTGGTAGTATTCTAATCAGTAATCCGATGATTATTATCTCATATGATATACAGGGTACGACAATAGGTATTATTTTTTTAAATAGAATACCCTGAATATTATATCGCCACCAAAAAAATCTTTTAAAATGCTTTAAAAAAATACTACATTTAATGTGTCTTTCTCAATTAGTTTCGGAAATATGACCATCCAAATCTGAAAAATAATTTTAAATTATTCTTAGAAGCGTAATAGAGATACATCTTCCCAACTTTTTTATTTTTTAACGTATAAAATAAATAAAAATACTGTTTTGTTGGGTAGATTCTGTAGAATCCATATCTTTCATCAGAATGCTTTTATCTTTTAGGATATACAGTGTAGGACAAAACATATTAAATTTTAAAATGGAAAACCTTGTAAATTATTAAAAATCTTGTATCTGTCCTTACACTCAGAAGTAGCAAAAAGTAGGAAGGCAATTGTAAGTACAAAAACTGATAAAGAAAAAGGTAAAAAAATCTTACACAAAAGTAGCGAAACTTCGCGAGACTGCATCGGAAACACAACAATAGCTCTTATTATTTAATTTCTTTTACTTTTTTTAGTAAACAAGGCTAATAATAAACTAGGTAGATTAAATTTTCATCGTCATAACCTTTTATAAATTTTGCGTACATGTAGTTTGAAGAATCTACTTTGAAATACACAGCATGAGCCATTAAAATTTCAAAGTTGCTTTTTGGCCAAAATAATGGATTTCTATCCCATAGTGTATCGGCGCGTCGCTGTAAAGGATAGCGGCGCCTTTGTATAAAATAGTCCGATTACAGGCGGCCTTTTTTATATTTTTTGTATTATTTTCAAAGGGTACCGAATTTGCGCTTTTAAAATGTTCTTACTATATAATACAACCGTGCTCTCCCGATTATCGTTTATCTTTTTATTGCAGGCAATCGACTTTTTTAAGGAGTTGTTTTTATTAGTAGATCATGCCGACGGAGCTTATTTGGGCGAAAAAACTATACAGTTTGCCAATATGATGCAGGTTGTATGAACCCAATCATTTCTCTAAACCTGCTTAGCCCGAAGGCTTTTACTGTTAATATCACCGGTCCATGCTGTCGACTCTTCTCCTTTCTTTTGCCATTTATTCACTTCTGCCATCTTCGGCACGACCGGCAAGTCTAGACTGAAAGGCTTTTAAATTTTCTATCGAATTGTTTTAGGTTGGTGTAGGTAACAATGGCAAAGAACACAACACAAAACAACGTTGAAACGTGACTATTTAGAAATAGCCTTATCAAGTAAAAGGCATGCAGCGCGCTTAAGTTTTTGAATGTATTGTTTCTGGTTGGGTGTTTGGAGGGTTGTGAGTGGCACTACAGGCCCGTTTATCTTACTGACTTGTATTCTTGTCTAGGTCACGTCGTATTCAGAGAACTACATAAAACGATGACGTTATCTAAACATTTTTTTTTAAAGAATTGGCAACAAAACAAAATTCCTGGAAGGAATGGGCCTTAAAACATTTATTAGTTTATTTTCTTGACCATCCGGTTAAAAGTGATTACAAAAATACTTGAATTGGTGTTGACTATCTAGCATATGACGTCATAAGTTCTGACATAAAATTGCATGGTCAGGCGTCAGGGTCATAAATTTGCCTATTTATACTAGGTGAGTAAAGAAGAGCTTTTGTTAACCTTTTTTTACGTTGGGAAAGGTGAATTTTTGCACTTTGTAGATTCACCTTGGTTACTTATTTAAAAATAGTATATTTTGTAAGATGTAGGAAAAAGCGATATATTTCCAGTCGATCGATGGTGGCTCGGCTAAAGCCTCATTCAGCAACCAACCAAGAGTTCAAAAATATGCTTTTCCTACGAGTTGCACACATAAAGCTTAGTTCATAAGCTTGCGAAATACGATTTGCGAATCGCGAAACGTGTTCTGATTGGTCAGTGTGTAACGAAACATTGGAAAGTTGTTACAAATTGACCAATCAGAAGGAGATTCGCATTTAGCAAGCTTATGAACTAAGCTTAATACGTTACTATGGTATCACATTTCACAAATTGACAAACGAAAAAGATACTTGCGGCCATGATCGGAAAAGTACGTCACCTACCTACAGGACCCATATAACATTTTTTGATGGCGTTGTACATTTAATTTACTGGCATTGCCAACACTCTTTAATGGCAAGGCATTGGCAAAAAGGTATCAAAAAGACGCAAAAGTGGGCAATTGGCCTTTATTAGGCCAAGTGTTGCAGATAATGTGAAAGACGAAAGTGGGCAAATGCAGATACTCCCAAGCAGCAAGCTGACGTCTTATTATATATATATATATTTTATTGAAAATATATATATATATATATTTTATTTGAAAATTAAAATAGGAAAAAACTCCTTACTGCATGCAATTTCCTTGCAATGCAAAGTACCATCTCTCGGAACACTGTCTAACTTGGAGATGCACATTTTTACACTAGCCGAAGATATTTCTTTCAAAGCTAGGTGAGATCACCTACCGCAGACCGCTTATTTTTGTCTAATGGGTACGGTTTAGACGATAGAAAGCGAAGATATTGCAGAAACGTAGTAGTTTATTGTCCATTACGCCATCTATCGGTATGTCAAAAAACTATTAAATATATATAATATTTTTTATTAACAAGTCTTTAAAACGTTTAATAAAGTTTTAAACAAAATGTTTACAGCTCCTAACAGTCTACTTGAATATCTTGCCTTCTCGACTAGCCATCACCAATTAATCACACAACACACACTTATTAGGTAATGAATACATTTAATTATGTCTATTAAAAAACTCTTTTCTTTAAAAAGAAACTAAAAAGCTAGAAAACCACGTAGAAAACAAATGCACAAAACGGTCACCTTCGGTTGAAATTAACGTAGCTAATTTTACCATCATTTTATTTTTATTCGCTCCAAAATACATAATAAACATTTTTTTGACCTAATTTTTATTTGCATGATTTTTAACAATAAAATGTTATGAAAAGGCCATTTCCTTTAAATTATGTAAAAAACATAAAATAATGTTGTTTAGCTGCCATTATAAATAAAATAGATCAAAAAAATTGCCTTAATGTTAGTTAAATACCAATGTTAATAATACGGTTTAAAAAGTATGAATATGCGTTGAAGGTTTGCCTTTAAAAATCCAATATTTATTTGCCTGCAACAAAAACGCGTGCTTTATTTAATCAGGGTTGGTATGCCGCCATTTTTGTATGCTTGCCGGCAATTCACCTGCATGTAAAATTTATTGGCAATTAAGTTGTTGACTTTTTAATGCGTATAAGATGTTGGCATAACATTGCCACCAATTGCCAATGCTTTACCATCAATGCCAATATAAAAATGTACATTGCCGGCAAATAGTGTTTGCTGGGGAATAATACATTTTGGAGGTAAAAGAGCGTATAGGAAATATGTAGATTTCCGTCGTCTCGAAATTTTTTTTTCCGATCAAACGGAATTTTCTTGCTTACCTTTAAAATGCATTATTTCTGTCGGTAGAAGGTGTTGCTAGGCAACCTACTTTTCCGGCCATGGCCGGGAACGGCCGGAAATATGTTTTTTCGAAGGCTTAACATTTCCTATGCTTGAAATATTCAGTAATGACGTTTGTCAAATTTAATTTTTTTAAATATTAGTTTCAGTTCTGTCACTTGCAAGTGATCATGATCATCATCCCACGACTGATGCAATTTAAAATATAACCATAATCACTATTTAAAGGAAATAACTTTAAAAATGGTATCATTTTCATTTCTATCAGTTTGGTTACTGATTATGCATCGAAAGAATACCACTAAAGTAAAGTATTATACCAAGATCAAATAAAGATGATGTTTATAATTACTTATATATAAAAAAGTTAAATGAATATAAAAGTGTTATTTTGATCGGAGAAAAAATAGTATGTGCAACTTATATAAAAGCATAGTTTCGAACTCCACCATCGTCCTGAAAAATTAACCGAAAATTATATTAAAATTAAATTACTAATAGTTTTATAGTTTTTTTATAGAGTTGTCCTATTTTTTTAAATATTCAAATTTTTTACTAAAAACTGACTAAAGGTTGATGGTACCGACAGAAAATTAGTGTACCCAAATCCCAAATATAATACAATTTAAATAAGAATGGTTGTTAAAACAAGCCTATCAAATAGACCATTATTAAAATTATAATAACAATTAATAATTTTTTCCCGCACCTACTTTTTTTAATAGGATTATTTTTTATGGCTCCGAACAAACAAGATAAAACAAAATGATCAAATTTATAATGGCTGATTCTAATTAATATGTGCAAAAGCGCAACTGAAATTAATGGAGGTCTTGTCAAAAATGACCTCATTTCGGTGAATCAGAGCTGAGTATGTGATATTCGCGGCATTTTATTACTGTAGGAGGAAACGTAGTAGAAAACATAGTAAATAAATTGTTTTTATTATTTTATTGTTTGATCCTTGAGAACAGAAATTAAGTCCATGTAAGGAAAATTTTGTGGAAACAAACCGGTCTTCACCTTGACGTAAAGGTTTATAGTTATTTTATTTGATTTAAATCAAAACAAATACAGGTCTGTAAAAATTATCGAGAAAACTTAAAATGCAATAAAGCAATTCTAATCGACGTATATCAGTCATTGTTGATGGCCACTCTTCAAGCTTTCACGAAATTGATGCTGGAGTGCCACAGGGTTCAGTACTAGCACCAACTTTGTTTCTTCTTCACATCAACGACCTTCTTTCTTCCACAACCAATCCCATTCATAGTTATGCTAACGATAGTACCCTTCACTCCACTTTTCAGGTTCCCAAACCAATCTCTTTCACAGGATCTCAATTTGATATTGGATTGGAGCGCCAAAAATCTCGTTCAATTTAATGCATCCAAAACACAATCGTGTTCCTTGTCGCGAAAAAAATCATCAAACACTCATCCTTTGCTTATGAGTGGCCAGGTTTTGCAGAGCGGGGACACATTTAACCTTGTGGGCATCACATTTGAGAATAACCTTAACTGGCATAAACACATTGTATCTATAGCCACCGCGGCTTCAAAAAAGCTTGGATTTCTTTTCCGAGCCAAAAGTATTTTTCTTCTTCAAATTTATACACTTTGTATGTGTCCCAAATTCGACCCTCTCTGGAATATTGTTCTCATGTCTGGGGAATGGCATCCCCTATAACCCCTCAGCGTTCTTGATGCCATTCAAACAAGGGCTGTTCGTCTTATTAATGATCCTTCTCTTGCCCATCGTCGAGCTGTGGGAGATCTATCGCTCTTCTATAGATACTTTTATGGCTTCTGCTCCGACGAATTGTCCAGTATATCCCTCCTCCTGCAGTTCCCAACAGAGAAACTCGTGGTGCCGCGCGTATACTGCTATACCTATACAGTTCAATTGGACAGGCCCCGAATTTCCCATTTCGTTCGTTCTTTTATCCCTAGAGTTTCTAGACTGTGGAACCTGCTGCCCGCGGAGGTCTTTCCTTCCCCCAAATCTTCAAGTTTTTAAGTCCCGTGTTAACAAACTTCCTCTTACCCAGCATAAGACACCCACGGTACGTTAGTATTTAGGCTTTGAGCCTTCGTGGATTGTCCAAAGATAAAAAAAAGCAAAATAAAATCTTTTTATAGAATTTTTTAATTTAGAACTGTTTTCATTAAAACAATAATTAGAAATGTATATAAGCTTTTCCAGGTGCAATATAATGTTGCAATCTGAGGCAATGATTGCTTAAAATATAGTTTATAATACAGCAAGTAATCTTGTTATTTATTTCTACGAATTTATTTTTCTTTCATAGTGTACACCCGATTATAAAGCGCTCATTTTTCTTTCTCTTAATAAATGGTAGAGAAGAAGTCATCTGGTTGATGTTTGATATGCCAACATATGACGTCATTTTTAAGTAATTTTTGGTCACAGGATGTCATCAGACCAAAATTATGACGTCATTTTAATGACGTGTTTTTGTCGTCGTTGTAGTGACGTCTTTTCGACGTCATTTTTTCATCATACTAGCTCATAAAAACCTTATGACGCCATGTTTAGAAAACCCGCCAGAAAACATTTGTGACATTATATGATTCGTGTCAAAATCCAACCGAAATATTATATGACAGAAAAATAAGACTAATAATTTTACATAATTAAAATAGGAAAAAACTCTACCGATAGATGGCGCAATGGACAATAAACTACTACGTTTATTCAACATCTTCGCATTTTATTGCCTACACCGGACAGATGAGACCAAAATAGTTCGAGACCGGTCTGCGGTTGGTGATCTCAATTAGCTTTGAAAGAAATATCTTCGGCTAGTGTAAAAATCTGCATCTCCAGGTTGGACAGTGTCCCGAGAGATGCGACCTTGCCTTGCATTGCAAGGAAATTGCAAGCAGTAAGGAGTTTTTTCCTATTTCAATTTTCAAATAAAATATCGTATCATTTTAGCTTTAAAAAAAGTATATACGTCAATTTTTCGTCATCTTAAAGACGTCATTATGAGGTCATTAACGAGACGTCTTTTGTCTGTGACTTAGGGAGGTCAATTTAAAGGTATGGTTTCGCTGGGGCCGTCCGCGGTCGCGTTCGACGGCGACCGCTGGACGCGCGCCACTGGTATTATGGAAACTAGTGTAAGCGGTTTGTTTGCATCGGTCCAAATTAAATGCGCGGCCGACAACAGCGACGGCTCGCGGTTGCACTGGTGTTTTAGCAGTCTAGACGCGCTGCTGGCTTCCTTTTGGTGTTTGGTGTGTGTAAAATAAAGATGTCTCCCAGATTTTCTTCAGAAGATGATGAGATTTTGATCTCCGAAATTAGAAAGCACGGGGCACTGTATGATTTAGAACATGCCGATTATAAGGATTTTAATATGAAAGAAAGAATTTGGGCACAGATAAGCGAATCCGTAGGGAAAAATGGTAAGTACTAGAAACAAAACGACCGTACTACACATTTATTTATAAGTTTAATATGAAGGAGTCTCTTTACAAAAAATTTGGCTTAAAGCGGAAAGATATAATATAAGTAAATAATCCATTATTATGTCATTATTTTCATAGGATAGTGAATTTGATTATTTCTTTACACACTACTTAAACGTGTAACGTGATGGTCCTGCCAATCAGTAGCGCCTTCTTCATTGAAAAAATGTGTCAACTGTTCCCTGATATGAAATCCTTCTTGATTAGCAAATCCTCCGGGACGTCGAATTCCATGCAATCCAGTAGGTGGCAATGCGGCTTTATCGAAATGAAAAAAGTAATATTATTCCGCTCCAAGTATCCTGATCTGAGAAAATTATGTAGGCAACAGGCACTTAATATTAAATCATCGCATGTGAGGGGACTTATGGCAATCGGAGTATAAAATACACGAAAAACTTGACTGAGAAGTCCAAATGCATTTTCTGTTACCCTGCGTGCTCGTGAGAGCCTATAGTTAAAAATCGCTTTTGCTCTATTTGAATTCGCAGCTGCTTTTGTGTAAGGTTTCATTACATGCCTCTGCAATTGAAATGCCTCATCCCCAATTATTACATGGGGTAGTGTTTTGTTAGATCCGGGAAGGGTTGCGTCTGCAGGAAAAATGTTTCCAGATTTCACCAGTTTGCCCATATTGGATTTGGCAAATATTCCACTGTCGCCTTCTTTCCCGTATGACCCTATATCGACAGCGGTAAACATATAATTTGCGTCCACCATACCCAACAAGACAATGGAAAAATATTCTTTGTAGTTAAAGAAAAGAGAGCCGCTTTTATTAGGGCACACTATCCTTATATGTTTTCCGTCTATAGCTGAAACACAATTTGGAAAGTTCCACTTTATCCAGAAGTCCTTGGCATTTTGTTTTAAAGATTCTTGCGTGGGAGTAGGAATAAATTGTTCGACTAGTCGGCTCCTTAGTGCAGCAAGTGTTTCCTTGACAATAACACCTATGCAACAGTGGGATACACGGAATGCAAAAGCTAATGATCTGAAGGACTCTCCGGTTGCCATATACCTGTAAAAATAAAATCACAATAATTATGACATTACATAATTATTATATTTATTAATTTGATTTTAATCTTCAAGCTACAAATAGTCATCCGCATATAAAGTATTTTATTTAGTTATAGACTGTAAGAAACGTTGGAAGTCAATACGAGATAACTATTTTCGACACAAGAAAAATCTAAAACTTGGCACTGGGTCTTCTACAGCAAGTAAGCCTGTGAAGTGGCAGTTATTTGAACACCTAACATTCTTAAGTTCTACAAACCATGAACGCAGGTAAGGACCTAATTAATTTTATACCTTGATTAGTTAACATGCATCTGATTTTGACAGCTCTACTAGTACCATTTTGGAAGACATATCCGATACGGAAGATATGGCTATATCAACTGGCGACGAAATGTCTTCTGTTGTCTCTCCTCAAGATGACACAACGCAAGATTCTTCTGACAGGACAAGAAGTGGTAGCAGGGTTTCGACAACCCCGCCAAAAGCCAATTATCGATCCCGAAGAAAAATACTACTTCTGAAGCATTGCAAGTCCTTAATACGCGTTCTGAAGAAAGAAGCGAGATTTTAAAAAAGTTATGCTTCAAGAAGAAGATGATACCGAAGTTTTTATGCGAAGTATGGCCCTATCAGTTAAAAAACTTCCACTTCATCTGAGAGCTCGTGCGAAAGTAGGAATTTTACAATTGGTTACAAATTTGGAATTAGAAGCACACGCACCTGAGGAAACCATTCGATCAGTGTTACCCCAACAACAATCGTCAGAACCTAGACAATATACAGTTTTAACTACATTGCCGCAAACATCTCAACCGTACACTGATGAATCGTGTTCCCAAACCCTTTCAAACTTCTTGACGTTCCACTAAGTGTACTTTGCGACAAATATTACCAAAATATTATTCTGTATTGTGTTATTATAAGTTTACATATTAATAAAAGCCTACCTTAAAGTCACTGCAAGTTTTTCTTCAGGCGAAATTGGATTTCTTACTGCATTTGTGGAACTTTTCTTTATGTCGTTATTCACAAAACTTAAAATAAAGTAAAACTGTTCTTTATTCAGTCGAAAAAACTGCCGAAATTTTTCGTCGTCATGTTGTAAGTGACGTGAAATAAGTAAATTAAAAATCCTTCCTCTCGTCGAGTTTCAAAAATTTGATTTCTTTTACTTCGTTTTCTGGTTATGATCCTCACAATTTCTGCATCCTCTTCGTCCTCCATCAAGAGAAGTGCAGCCCATTTTCTTTGTCCATACCTATTTTAAACTACCGAATTCACTGGACGTTCAGCTTGCTTGGTCGCCGTCGGCAGATGCAAACAAAACACTCGAAGGCGACCGTCCGCGGTAGCGTCCAGCGGTCGCCGTCGAACGCGACCGCGGACGGCCCCAGCGAAACCATACCTTAACGTCATCTTATGACGTCTTTGTTGACCAAATGTGAGCAAAAATGACTAAAAAGAGACGTCAATAAGACGTCAGCTTGCTACTTCGGGATCTTTTCATTTCTAAATCTTTCATGTATTCTTTGCATACCATGGTATATTTCCATCCACCCATAGTCTCCAGTTAAAATTTCTTTTACAGAATCAGGCAAAAATGTCGCAAATGAAACTAAAGTAGTAGAGCGGCATTTGAAGAACGTATTTTTTCCAAATACATTGATATCTACACCTACACATTAAGTCCTGCATTCAGGGCCGTATTAACTGTTGGAGGCGCCCTAGAATTCCCAGAGCGCCTATTTTCCACCCAAAATTTTTGAAGAGAAAAAAAAGTTATTTTTTCATGGCGCCCTAGGCTATAGCCTAGTCAGCCTAATGGATAATACGGCCCTGACTGCATTTGCCATATTTTAAAAGTACAAAAACTACGATGAGCTGTTTTTAAAGATCACACTGATGTAGGCCACCGCGGCTTCAAAAAGCTTGGATTTCTTTTCCGAGCCAAAAGTATTTCTCCTTCCAATTTATACACTTTGTATGTGTCCAAAATTAGATCCTCTCTGGAATATTGTTCTCATGTCTGGGGAATGGCATCCCCTATAACCCTTAGCATTCTTGATGCCATTCAAAGAAGGGCTGTTCGTCTTATTAATGATCTTTTACTTACCCAAAGACTTCCTTCTCTTGCCCATCGTCGAGCTGTGGGAGATCTATCGCTCTTCTATAGATACTTTTACGGCTTCTGCTCCGACGAATTTATAGTCCCTCCTCTTGCAGCTCCCAATAGAGAAACTCGTGGTGTCGCGCGTATGCATCCCTATACAGTTCAATTGGACAGGCCCCGAACTTCCCATTTCGTTCGTTCTTTTATCCCTAAAGTTTCCAGACTGTGGAACCTACTGCCAGCGGAGGTATTTCCTTCCCCCAAATCTTTAAGTTTTTAAGTCCCGTGTTAAAAACTTCCTCTTACCATGCTTAAGATACCCACGGTACGTTAGTATTTAGGCTTTTCAGCCTTCGTGGATTGTCCAAAGATAAAAAAAAGGTATACTTTAGCAAGAATTCTGAAGGTGTGTGTTTTCAAACCACTTATCTTATATTGTTATACGTATAGTTTTTTCAACGTTTTTCTATCCTCGATGTTGTCTAAGGTTATATTTGGAAGTTCTGCAAGCTTTTGCTAGTGGCCAATTTAATTAATAAGTCATCTTCTTCCATAAATTTACCAATAGCTGATTCTTTTTATTGAGGACTTTGCCTGTCTTTGGGGAGAATTTGACGGATTGTTTTTTTTTCAAAATTTAATTAATTTGTTTAAGATTTTTTTTTATACATATGTAAACAAATTTTAAAGAGGACTTTGTACTAAAAGCTTTAAAATTGTTTTGTTTTTTAACGGGGATAAGCTGTATCTTCTGTCAATAAATGTTATTATTTTTTAGTTTAACTATTTTTTTCTTTTATCATATAACAACCTAACATACCTTTCAGTCAAGTAGTTTCTATTTTGCACGTTGATACCCTTATTTATTTATTATATACTCTTGTTTTCTAACCAGTTTTTGCTTACCAATTAGTTTAATACATATTAAATGCAAATGCCTCTTATGTAAAATAAGTACAAATAAATATACCCGTAGGTACTTAGCATATCCGGAGCACATTTTATTTCATGTGCGACTTAATATTACTGATTTTATTGCTTTCCTTTATCACTTTTTTCATTATCACGTTTCCTGAGAATTTGCTGATATCATTTATTTAATGTAATATCATATCAACATTAGGTGTTTACCAAGCTACAGATATACGAATGCTTTGTTTGTTACTTAGGTAATGTGAAGAATGTTAAATATTAGTTTTTGTAATCATATTTTATTTTTTTCTATACATTAATTACGTGACTAAAAATACAGGTGCGTCAAAACAATGCAAAGACATAAACGTTTCATGGAAGTTTGTTCGTATAGAACTATTTTTATTAAAACAATTTAAAAAAATCTTTAAGTAAGCTGACCAAGGCTTACGCCTAATTACCAGAGTCTCGTGGGTGTCGGGTTATTAGATGTTTAACCGAACTTTTTTCCTGTTTCGTCAACGAAATCGCCCTTTTTGACATTTAAAAGAAGAACTTCTGTTATCATGTCATTTTTCCAGTGACCTCATAGAACTGACATATCAAATTGGCTGTACCAGATCAATCGTAAATAACATGAATAGCAAGTGTCTCTTGTATAGATGGGCCCATATTTAATTCATTCCGAAAGCGATAAATTAAACAAACCTTTTCGAATGCACATAGCCTCGGACAGAGCCTGATTACATATTTTTAGATAAATTTTAAAAATACATTGCTAAAAGACGTATCACCTACTTACAAAATATTCTCTTATTTCGCCTCTGCCCACTATAAAACCGGTGGCACGTGGCGTGGTACTAGAAACTCGTCGGGTTAAATATTTTTTGCTGCAATAAATCATTGTTCACAAAAGGGTTTCTTTACTTTATCATTTTTTGTGTACTTGGCGGCATCGCTTTCAGAATGAATTAAATTATAAACAACTTCATTGTTCGACGGTAAGATATAATTTTATTGTTGATACCGTATTAAAACGCCTCAAGGTTAAGGCAAATTTATTCGAAAAATTAGGGTCGCATACGCGCGGCACCACGAGTCTTTATGTTATACTGTACAATTCTTTAAAGCAGAAGCCATGAAAGTACCTATAAAAAGCTATAGATCTCCCAGACAATGGGCAAGAGATGGAAGCCTTTCTGTTAGTGAAGGATCATTAATGAGACAAATAGCTCTTCTTTAAGTGAAATCCAGCTTGCTATTACAGATTTATATCGTCGGTGCTATTGCCAAATCTTTTTTAATCTGCCTTCAGGCACATACCACAGGATAAGCATGTCACATATCAGATTTAAGATGCGCACCGACGATATGTTTGTCAATAACTCAATTAATCGTATTCAAACTTTAAAAATACAATAATCAAAGGCCCAAATTATCAGTAACATAACATTTATTCCGTACTGCTTAATACATCGAAACTACTACTCGAGTCGCGATGTTTTTCCATACGAGACTTAGCATAAACCACAAAACCTATTTCTAACATCTAAGTGAGTCAGCATATGACTCTGCGGCTAGTAATAAAAAATTGCTAACAAAATATTAAAGATATATCAGGCAGTTCAGAAACTGCAATTTTATTAAATGCGATTTTATTGGTCTAAGTTTTCCGATACTGTAAGTTCCCTAATATGCTTTCTTACTTCTCTTACCCAATCTTTCTAGCACTCCTATTTTGTATTTGTGACCCTCAATATATTTGTTTTTACGAAATCCATAATCCAATGTGAGAAGTTCCTGCGAGGTCAGCTGATTGAGCATTTTACTTTATAATAAATAAAAATCTTTGCCTATTTTGTTGAGTAAACTTGAGCAGCGATGTCCTTAGAACTAAACTGGAAAAAATATTATCGGAACTTTTTTACAGTATTGGAAAATTGTAAGTTGTTGTTATTTTTCTTTCCAAACCTTGTACGCTTTTTTATACATGTAACTGTACACCCTTAAAATATTTATGCTGAATTCCAAAACAACCTTTATTTTCAAATTAAATTTATAAATCAAAACGATGACAACCAAACCACTGTTACCATGTTTATTCGCACTCCTTCCAAACAGAATAAAGTGAAACAAAAAGAAACAGTTAAAGAAAGATAATTAAACATGAAACAAACCACGATGAAAAGTTAGTAAAAATATAGTAAAATGGCGCATAAAAATATATAATGACGGTAATAAAAACCCAGTTCAGTCCCCTTCTATTACAGCATTCAGGCCTATCTTTCAAACTACTTTATATACATTTTAATTAATAATTTCGTTCGACATAAAAATAAGGAAAGTTATTTCTCTGTCTAATTCTTGTACGCCTTTTTTATGAATATAACTGTACATCCTTAAAATATTTTTGCTGAATTCCAAAACAACCTTTATTTTAAAACTAAATTTATAATTCAAAACGATGACAACCAAACCATTGTTACCATGTTTGTTCCGCACTCCTTCCAAACAGAATAAAGTGAAACAAAAAGAAACAGTTAAAGAAGGATAATTAAACATAAAACAAACCAGGATGGAATGTTAGTAATAATAATATAGTAAAATGGCGCATGGAAGATCATAATGACTTTAATAAAAAGCCCAGTTCAGTGCCCTTCTGTTACAGCATTCCGGCTTATCTTTTAGACTATTTTATATAAATTTTAATTAATAATTTCGTTCGACATAAAAATAAGGAAAGTTATTTCTCTTTCTAATCCTTGTACGCTTTTTTTATGAATATAACTGTACACCCTTAAAATATTTTTGCTGAATTCCAAACCAACATTTATTTTTTAAATAAATTTATAAATCAAAACGATGACAACCAAACCATTGTTACTATGTTTGTTCGCACTCCTTCCAAACAGAATAAAGTGAAACAAAAAGAAACAGTTAAAGAAAGATAATTAAACATGAAACAAACCACGATGGAATGTTAGTAATAATAATATAGTAAAATGGCGCATAGAAGATCATAACGACGTTAATAAAAAGCCCAGTTCAGTGCCCTTCTGTTACAGCATTCCGGCTTATCTTTCAGACGACTTTATATGAATTTTAATTAATAATTAACATTTTGTGGTGCAGTTAAATGCCATCTACATGGTATTAAGTATGCAGAGTCACAAAATATTTTTGTTCTTTGGTCTTTAAAATTGTTCAACAATAATTAATACAAAAACGCTTTGTATAGTACCTTAATTTTTATAAAATACAGCTGAGTTACGTCAATTTTTGTATACAGCGGGTCCCACAAATAAGCAACAAACATCGTTTTTTTTTAAATGAAAATACCTGAATTTTAAATGTTTTTATTTTTTAATATTTAATAAAAAGGAGATAGATGTTAAAATCATTTATAATTAGCTCTATTACAACTTTGTTTTTTGCCCCATTGCTAAAAACGGAGCTTCTAAACAGTACCTTAGGTAAATCTTGCAGAATAAGCCCATATAACATTTTTTGCCGGCGTTGTACATTTAATTATTACTGGCATTGCCAACACTCTTTAATGGCAAGGCATTGGCAAAAAGTATCAAAAAGACGCGAAAGTGGGCAATTGGCCGTTATTAGTCCACGTGTTGCAGATAATGTGATGGCATCCATCATTAATAAGTTATGATAAAAAATACATTTAGGATGATGGCATCTATCATTAATAAGTTATTGGCAAAAAGATATCAAAAAGACACGAAAGTGGGCAAATGCAGATACTCCCAAGCAGCAAGCTGACGTCTTATTGACGAAAATTGTCGCATAAACTTTTTTTTAAAAGCCAAAATAATGCGATATTCTATTTGAAAATTAAAATAGGAAAAAACTCCTTACTGCATACAATTTCCTTGCAATGCAAAGTAGCATCTCTCGGAACACTGTCCATCTTGGAGATGCAGATTTTTACACTGGCCGAAGATATTTCTTTCAAAGCTAAGTGAGATCACCTACCGCAAACCGCTCTCGAATTATTTTTGTCTAATGTGTACGGTTTAGGCGATAAAAACGAAGATATTGCAGAAACGTAGTAGTTTATTGTCCATTACGCCATCTATCGGTATGTCAAAAAACTATTAAATATATATAATATTTTTTATTAACACGTCTTTAAAACTTTTAATAAGGTTTTAAACAAAATGTTTACAGCTCCTAACAGTCTACTTGAATATCTTGCCTTCTCGACTAGCCATCACCAATTAATCACACAACACACATTTATTAGGTAATGAATACATTTAATGATGTCTATTAAAAACTCTTTTCTTTAAAAAAGAAACTAAAAAGCTAGAAAACCACGTAGGAAACAAATGCACAAAGCGGTCACCTTCGGTCGAAATTAACCTAACTAATTTTACCATCATTTTATTTTTATTCTCTCAAAAATACATAATATACATTTTGTTTGACCTAATTTTTATTTGCATGATTTGTAACAATAAAATGTTATGAAAAGGCCATTTCCTTTAAAGTATGTAAAAACATAAAATAATGTTGTTTAGCTGCCATTATAAATAAAATAGATCAAAAAAATTGCTCTAATATTAGTTAAATACCAATGTTAATAATATGGTTTAAAAAGTATGAACATGCGTTGAAGGTTTGTCTTCAAAAATTCAATATTTATTTGCCTACAACAAAAAGGCATGCTTTATTTAATCAGGATTGGTATGCCGCCATTTTTGTATGCTTGCCGGCAATTCGCCTGAATGTAAAATTTATTGGCAATGAAGTGTTTATTTAGGGTTGACTTTTTAATGCGTATTAGATGTTGGCATAATATTGCCATCAATTGCCAATGCTTTACCATCAATGCCAATATTAAAAATGTACATTGCCGGCAAATAGTGTTTGCTGGGAAAATGATCTGATTTTGGAAGATTTGCAAATATTGGCAATTCTAAACAGAAAAGCCTTAAATCTACATTATTTTTTCTACAAAATAGTAAACAATTGCAAATAAAGTTTCCTATACTTTTTTTAGCTTAGTGTATTAGCCAAAACAAAACAATAATTAAAAATTTGCTTTCAAAAAAAAAAAAAAAAAAAATGATAGACATCAAATAATTAAATCCTTGAAATGTAATTTTGAGAGATTAACATATACTTGTGGTTTTTATTATATAAAACTGATAATAGTAATTTATGTACATGTGCATAAGGTGATACTTTTTATACGAATGGAAAGTTTGACAGCACGAGCCGTTATTCGAGTGCGGCAATCCCATAAGTAAAAAGACACTTTATGCATGTGTTACATACAATATTTTTTCCACGACCGTATAAAAATTTCCCAAAATAACATTTTATACATGTTTTATTTATCTAAACATATTAATTTTAATTTTTGCAGCACAGCCATTATATTGCAGCAAAAAATCATAGCCTCCTAATTTTTTAAGAGACAATTATCCTTTTAATAACTATGCATTTATTATTTAATTTTAGAAAATTGTATGTACTTATTCTTTGTAGAAATAATACTAAAACAGTATAAATTCCTTTTAATTTCTTAGTCATCCAAATTCATTATTACTATTAATTTTCAATAATTTCTATTAAATTTATTTGCAAACTGTCAAATTTTAAAACTAGTGACACATTAACTAAAAGAAATAATGACGAAATCAAAGGTAACTTGACCCCTTGGTTCAGCTGATGTCGCCTTTACTGTTACATTGCATAAATTGATAGATTATTGTAGTAGGTTTTAAAACAAGATAGTAATTCAAAGTGTAAAAAAATCTTCGAAGTGTTAAAAAAGTTACTTTTTTACCACTTTATGTAGTGTACTAGAATGGAGTACTTTACCTTCATGTTAACGATTAAAAAACAGCATTTTTTAACGGTCGTGGAAAAAAAACTTTTTGTAAAATTCTTGCAATTTAGGCAAAATTGCAACTAATAAAACTATCTGTTTATCCTGTTAATTGTTTTTACTTTAATGCGATGAATTTTAAACAAGCGGGGACATCCAAATCTATGATCATTTGGTCAATTAACTATCATTTTTACAAAAAATAAGACCCATCATAAAAACAAAAATTAGGTTTTTGTCCACAGATCGCCGCACTGTGCGCCCTCTTGCTAACAGATAGAAATTAAAATAGGATTTAAACTGTTTATGTCAAAAACCCCTAAATACCAAGTTTTATTACGATATTCAAAATGAATCAAAAATTATCAAAATACCTAATCAACAATTTTTATTTAATCTTACATCTTGTATCTTCCTTTAAATAAGCTTTTAAACATAGATGTATAATTATGACTTACTGCGCAATCATTTGCCTATGGGAAAAGCATTGGTAGGAGTTAATTTAAATGTTCAGATATTATTATTATTATTGTGACAACCGTTAAAAAGGTATTAATAAAATACATTTTTTTAATTCTAACTTTGAAGGTCAATAACTTCCTAAGGAAGCGCGATAGAACTTTTTGTTATAGGAACTACTTACATTATTTTAGCTCACTCTATTATCCCTATCATATTTGACCTCACCTTTCCGGACACCCCCAGCAAACACTATTTGCCGGCAATATACATTTTTCATATTGGCATTGATGGTAAAGCATTGGCAATTGGTGGCAATATTATGCCAACATCTAATACGCATTAAAAAGTTAACCCTAAATAAACACTCAATTGCCAATAAATTTTACATGCAGGCGAATTGCCGGCAAGCATACAAAAATGGCGGCATACCAATCCTGATTAAATAAAGCATGCCTTTTTGTTGCAGGCAAATAAATATTGGATTTTTGAAGGCAAACCTTCAACGCATATTTATACTTTTCAAACCATATTATTAACATTGGTATTTAACTAACATTCGAGCAATTTTTTGATCTGTTTTATTTATAATGGCGGCTAAACAACATTATTTTATGTTTTTTTACATAATTTAAAGGAAATGGCCTTTTCCTAACATTTTATTGATACAAATCATGCAAATAAAAATTAAGTCAAACAAAATGTTTATTATGTATTTTTGAGAGAATAAAAATAAAATGATGGTAAAATTAGCTAGGTTAATTTCGACGATTTCGACCGAAGGTGATAAATTCAAATTTCCCGCTTAGCCGAAATACAAGATTTGACAATTTGACAGATGAGGCAACCTTGCTTTTGTTTGGCCGCTTTGTGCAATTGTTTTCTACGTGGTTTTCTAGCTTTTTAGTTTCTTTTTAAAGAAAAGAGTTTTTAGTAGACATAATTAAGTGTATTCATTACCTAATTAGTGTGTGTTGTGTAATTAATTGGTGATGGCTAGTCAAGAAGGCGGGTTATTCAAGTAGACTGTTAGGAGCTGTAAACATTTTGTTTAAAACCTTTTAAATTTGTAGTTATCTAAAAAAATTATATGAAATCAGGGAGTTGCCTTATTAAAAGTTTTAAAGACGTGTTAATAAAAAAATTATATATATTTAATAGTTTTTTTGACATTTAACTCCTTTAAAATATTTCTCCCTATGTTTTGGATCTGAAAATTGAGTGTAAGTGTCCCTTAAATACTTACTATTTTAAAGTGTTTTCTTTTGATTTACTATCTTTTTTAAATTTTATTACATACTTTTTATTTATTTTTTTGGTTTATTGTTACGGTATAAAAATTTATATTATGTAATTTTTTAATTGATAAAGTTTTCCTGCCTTTTTTCTCATTTTTTCGATTACAAAATTCTAAATATGTTATTTAACTTTTGGGACATTCAACTTATAAAACTTGCAATACTTATTTAATGATAAATGCCATTATCCTAAACGCATTTTTTGCCAATAACTTATTAATGATGGATGCCATCATCCTAAACGCATTTTTCATCATAATTTATTAATGACGGATGCCATCACATTATCTGCAACACGTGGCCTAATAACGGCCAATTGCCCACTTTCGCGTCTTTTGATACCTTTTTGCCAATGCCTTGCCATTAAAGAGTGTTGGCAATGCCAGTAAATTAAATGTACAACGCCGGCAAATAGTGTTATGCTGGGCTGTATATTTTCTAATCAGGCATAATATAATACCAGCAGTACAAAATCAATGTAAAATAAAAACTATTCCACAATAAAACGTTTTTACTTGTACTACTAACCTCGAATTTAACTCGCCCCGAGCAAAAAGAAGAAAGTATTTTCACGTCTTCTCTTGCGTCTGGTGCGGCGAGTGATCAAAGTTTTTAATTCGACTTGTCTCTTTGGATAGAATGAATCATTATTTTTATATTTCTTTGGCTTTCAATCATCTACTATTTTTGACAAAAAGTAAAAGTATTGTAGGCAGGATGTTTATATTGAGCAACTGAAACCGGTTCAAAACATTTAAATAAAAAGTTGATTAAAAGAAATTCAAATTTTCTTAAAATAATAACTTAAAATAAAAGATAGATTAATTATTATAGGTTGTGTTGTCTCCCGACGTGAACCGAGAGGTAAAATCATCTAAATCTTTTTCTGTGTATATTACACTATTTTTTTCTGACGAGGAAAACGATGATTAAATTATAAAAAAAAACAAATAATTTTACAATATATAAAGGGTAGAAAATTAATGATGTGAAATTGGTTTTGAACTAAGTTTCTGTTGTATATAAAACGACAATTAGAGTGAGTTGCTATCGAAACCTTTAAAGTAGTTATTATTAATTATCTGTCAATGTGTCAAAATTTGGAACTAAGTGCGGTTGTTTAGTACCTAGTAATTTTGATCATTATACAGTTGAAAAATGTCTAATTGCATTTTTGATTCAAATAAAATGTAAGCTTTGTTATAATTAAATATTCTTAAATTAAATACTACCTTTATTTACGTGTTTGTATATTCGGGAATAAAAGTACTCATTTTTTCCCGGAAAAATAAAAAATCATGAAAAGTCACATTTTAGTACCTGTTAACAGAGATAAAATGTTAATCTTTTCCGTCACGAAAAAATTATATTTTTATACAGCGTGTCTACTTTGGTTCGCACCATATGGAAAACCTATTTATTATTAATTTTACCAAGAAAAGTTATTCTTTATAAAAGTTCTGCATGGCCTAAAACCCAAAATGCGTACATGAGATATTATTTTTTGCAGTGCTATATGATGTATGTCAAATAATATGAATTTTGCTTCAAGAGGAAAGTATCTTCAGTTTTATTATCAAATATTTATACAGGGTGTTTCTAAACAAATAGGAAAAACTTTGGAAGGTGATTTCTTGTTCAAAATAAAGGGTACTTTGATTTAGAAACATAAGGTTAAATCTAAACCATTAGGAAGATATCGCGAAAAAATATAACAAAAAATGTCTTTATTTTTTGCTTAAAAACAAAATAGGCATTGTATTTAAACTACCAAGTTATGTTACGTAATAAAGACATATTACAAATGCTTTTATAGGTGACAACAGAAAAAGAGATTTTAAAAAAATAAATTTCTCCGTCCCGGCACGTTATAATTTCCATTTTATTTTTTATTTAAAATTTGTCAGTTTACGGAAAAAAGTACAAAAATTAAAACAGTTTTTAAATAAACCAGTCTATCCAAATTTATATTTTTGAGGTCATTGCGTAAGTGTCTGTTTAAATTTAGTTAGAAAAAACGATGAGGGCAAGTCTATTTCCACAACTTCCATTAATTCTAAAAAGTGTAAACAATATTCAGAAGGTGTATTTTTATAATAGCAATATTTTCGTAGAATTTCATTATTCTAGTGCTTTTCGTTTTAAAGATAAAAAATAAAAACGTTATTTTTTCGCCATTTTTGTACCGCGATATCTTCCTAATGGTTGACATTTTTTGACCCTATGTTTATAAAGCAGACTACCCTTTACTTTGAACAAGGAATCACCTCCTAAAATTATTCGTATTTGTTTAGAAACATCCTGTATAAATAAAAGATATTTTAGATTAAAAACAGCTTTCAAATATTCAAATTGGTTTAAAAAGAAAAAACTGTTTTAACATTTTTCTCCAATAACGAGAGATTCTGTAACTTTTCGCTCTTTTAACAGTTCTTAGCTTTCTTTGCATACTTATAACATTTCGAAATAAGTATGCACATGCACTGATGTACAAACTTAAATTTTCACTGTAAACGCATAAAAATTAAAAAGTTTTTCTTGAAAATAATCAAGTTTGCAACATGTTTTCTTTACAAAAAAATCGATTTCGTATTCCACTGCAAAATTTTATTATAGGTTTGTTCCAGTAGAATGTTGAAAACATGTTGGCAACAGTCGTAAAAAGCAGAAATTGTTACAAACATTAATTAGAAATGTTGGCAACAGTTTTCTGCTGAAACGAAAAATAAACAAGGCGTGCATACTGGCTTATACGTCAATATAAGAAAGGTTATGTTAATAAATTGTCAGCAATGTTTGAAGAAAGTTTGCAAACTTTTCAAACAGTTTCCAACATATTTCCAACATCTTAAAACTACTGCTGGAACAACAAACAATTGTATAATGTTAGAAACATGGCACTGCTGGAACGACAAATTTGACGTGCGCAGAATCCGAACGGTTGCAAACATTTCTGACAGCCTGCTGGAACAAACCTAATTGTATAATGTTACAAACATGGCACTGTTGGAACGACAAATTTGACGTGCGCAGATTCCAAACTGTTACAAACATTTCTGACAGCCTGCTGGAACAAACCTAATTGTATAATGTTACAAACATGGCACTGTTGGAACGACAAATTTGACGTGCGCAGAATCCGAACGAGTTGCAAACATTTCTGACAGCCTGCTGGAACAAACCTAATTGTATAATGTTACAAACATGGCACTGTTGGAACGACAAATTTGACGTGCGCAGAATCCAAACTGTTGCAAACATTTCTGACAACTTGCTGGAACAAACCTTATATGATGATTGCATTTTGGGTTTTGGACCATGCAGAGCTTTTTATAAGAATATACGTTTTTGACTAGGTAAATACAAATTAAAATATGATGTTATAATTTATTATAGGTTTTATTATATGTGTATGTGTTTAACTAGATAGTATTATATTGAAATAATCAGTATAAATATAACCAAAACGTGATATTTATACAAAGAGAGCATTTGTAGAAATAATTGGTCACACTTTACAGTTTAAAACTGTAGATGAAAAACGAAAGCTTGTAATAAATCGTTCTGTGTAGGTGTCAATAACTTTTGATGATATAATACAGTTAAATAAAAGTTAAGTACTGGATTTGATATACTTTCATATAAATTAGTTACAATAATATTTCTATTTGTTTTATTGTTCCAAAGATCAAATTTGTTAAACATTTATTGCCAAGCCCTAAAGATTATTATCTGTAAAGATTTTTTGCAGGTCCAATATACAGGGTGGCCTTTTATCTTAAACATCATGAAAATGTGATTTTCGCAGGAAGCCTTAATGTTTTTTATTTTATCATATCTTTGTCAATTGATTGTAGCATTCCTTTATCACAAAAACATAATGGCGGATTTTCCGATTCTGGGGACAACTTTGTTATTTTATATGGAACACTCATTTTTTTATTTACATTACATATAACATGTAATATATTAATCAGTCCAAGCTTTTATTCTGAAGTGAATTATTCTGTTATTATCTTAAATTTTATTATAATTCTATTTTGAGGCATATAATTATGATTCATTGTTTGACCTTTTATTACTGTAATACAAACCCTTTGTAATGAAAAATTATTTTCCAATTATTAGTTTGGTTGCATATAAAAGCGTGATTTTTTAGTTTTTTTAAACTAGTATTTATTTTCAATTTTTTAGTTCGATATATCAATTAGTTTTCTGCGGACATGGGATATTGAAATGTTTCACGAACTATTTCGTAATCTAATCATTTCATTTAAAGCTTCACTGTTGCATGGGGTTTCAGAACGCAACTACTCCGAACAAGTTTCAGTCAGCCTTATGCAGAGAGTACGTCCGAAACTGCACGCATGCGCAGATTGCGCACTAGCTCTTTTCTCTGTTACTCTCCTACAGAAAATCTATAAAGGAATTTATTTATCCTGGCGATCCTAATCAGGATAACGGGATACTGTTTACAGATTATTGCATTGTCATGGGTCCTTGATACGTGTGCAAAGTTTCAAAGAAATCGAATCGCTGGAAGTTGGTGAAAATTAAGCTTAAAGACTTCGTTACATACATACATACATACATACAACCCAAGCTAATAAAAGCGTGTTAAAAAAGAAAGCATTTTAATAATTAAAATTATTAAATAAATTATTAAGAATTATTCTGGGTTCATAGTTATGGAAATTATGGTAAACGAAATAAAAATATACGCTGATTACTAGAAACTTTATATTTGGATCATTTTGATCTTAAACGACATGAAAATGTGATTTTCGCAGAAAGCCTTAGATTTTTTCTTTTTAATTTCATCATATCTTTGTTAATTGATTCTGACATTCCTTTATCACAAAAACAATGGCGGATTTTTCTGATTCCGGAAGCAACTTTGTTATTTTATATGGAACACTCCTTTTTGCAATAAAAAAAATAAGCTATGATTATTTAAAAAAAGATTGAATTTATTGATTTAAAAAAGATAATTGGAATAATAGTTGCAGTATGGCTAGATTACTATTTTAAAAGCTTTTGTTAATTACTGTTTTAAAAACATGAAAATTAACACACTAAACTATTTAATTTTAATTTATTGTACATAAATAAAAAAAAGAAAGCATTTTAACAATTAAAATTATTAAATAAATTATTAAGAATTATTCTGGGTTCATAGTTATGGAAATTATGGTAAACGAAATAAAAATATACGGTGATTACTAGAAACTTAGATAATCACTTAGGAATTTAAATACAAGAACAATGATACGTCTCCACGCCTTATCTAGGTGTAAAAAACGTTATGAAAATCCCTATGTTCATGTGTATCTTATCATTATAAATTATTTGCTTTATTTTATGGTATGAGTGTAAATATTTTACAATCTTTCTATATAATAACTGATAACTACCAACTGGGTTTATTAAACGTGCTTTTTTATACTAGTGACTATGAATTTGTGTAGGTTTTTTTAACTGTGTGTATGTTTTTTTTTATTAATAATTTAACCACATCTTATTAAGTTAATTTTTTTATTAAAGATAAATACTGGGGAAGCATTTTAGGATATTTGTTTATAGAAAAATGGTTTTATTTTGACCTTTAAAATATGCCCTTCAAAACAAAAAAACACTTAAAAGGGAAGTTGGGTAATACCATATTATGGTATTAAAGTGGGTATAAAAAGCGTTTGTTTATTTAGTTATATATTTATTTAGTTTATTTATTTATGTATTTACTTATTTAAAAAACATTTTCTTTTAACATTGAAGCCTAGATATTGAAATATCTGTTTGCTTCCATGAAAACATATAAACCTTATACTAAATGTCTTGTAGCTTTTTGTTACAAAAATAATAAACTTTAAAAAATCAACTAAAGGTAAAAATAAAGTAAAAACCTTAAAAATAAACAATAAATTAAATCTTAAATGACTAAAAAACAAACAAAAATCAACAAATATACAGAGCAATACTCTGCAGAAAACATCTCACGACGCAGAAAAAAAAGAAAATAACCCTGAAGATTACAACAGTTAAACTCACCAAATTTGTCTGCAAAAAGCTTCGCGATTTCTAAATATATACAATCTGCTCTTTTTTAAAATATCATTCCTATTTATTTTCTTTATACAGGGTGATTCAAAAATCAATCACGAAACGTAAGGAGGTGATCCTACTTGAGAAAATAAGGGTAGAGCTGCATATAATTTTTTCCAAACTGTTATTCGTTTTCGACTTACAAGCTGTAAAAGTTCAATTTTTATTTTGTTTTTTTCGCCATATTGCATTTATTTTTTAACCAATCTAGTTGATATTTGGTACACAAATCGAGCATTGCAGATTCTAAAATTTTAAGACAAAAGTACTTTTATACCGCCAGAGGGCACTTAACCTCAAACTTAAAATTTATTTACATCATAACTTTTTATTTTGACAGATATCGCAAAGCTGGGGGCGCCATTTTATAGAAAATCAAATACCTAAAAAAGAGGGTACTCTTTATTAAAGTTGGTAAACCTCACCGTTTAGGCACCAATAGACATCAAAGTTTTCATCAATTTCAATCAAATTACCTACATACATACAGGGTGTCCGGTAACTCAACCGACAAACTTTACGGGGCGATTCTACAACATAAAATAAGAAAAAAAATCATATGAACATAGGTATGTCCTAAACGTCTTAGTTTTTGAACTACGGGGTGTTAAAAATTTAAAAAAAAGGTTTTTTTCATCAAATTTTTAAAAAATTAGTGTAAAAGGTATGACAAAAACACAATAGTTTTTTTAAATTTTTAACACCCAGTAGTTCAAAAACAAAGATGTATAGGACATACCTATGTTCATATGATTTTTTTTCTTATTTTTTTATTGTAGCCCTTAATGTTTGTTGGATAAGTTGTGAAACACCTTGTATAATAATAAAAATGGGGACGTTTCATTGAAACATCACGATATGTTATTAAAACTATTTATATATAGGATTTTTGTCCTTGATTTTATTCCACTGCTTTTCTTTTCTATATATGGTCGTTAATGATTCACGGAAGATTGCAATGAGAAAAACAAGTGTTTGTTTAGCATTCATCGATTTACTTTTATGCAAAATTAAATTTATTGAATGGATTTCTACGAAACCGTGTTAAATTAATGCATTTTATGACCAATCTTGAATGAACATCAATTAAGATCTGATTCATGGTGTTTTTGTAATTCATTCACGTGTCAATCGTTACGTTACGTATATTTATTACTTAGTATACATTTTTAAAATAAACATATTTTAGATCCTACAAATGTGCATAACTATTGAGGTGCATATCATATTTTTAATTTTAATTTTACTTTTTTTTAATTTTTAACACTCCGTAGTTTTAAACTAAGACGTTTAGGACATATGTTTATATGAAGTTTTTACTTATTTTTTGTTGTAGAATCGTTTGGTTGAGTTTGTCGGTTTGTGAGTTGCTGGACACCCTGTATGTATGTAGGTAATTTGATTGAAATTAATGAAAACTTTGATGTCTATTGGTGCCTAAACGGTGAGGTTTATCGACTTTAATAAAGAGTACCTTATTTTTTAAAATTTTTGATTGTCTATAAAATGGCGTCCCCAGTTTTGCGATATCTTTCAAAATAAAAAAGTTATGATGTAAATAAATTTAAAGTTTTAGGTAAAGTGCCCTCTGGCGGTATTTAAAAAAGCACTTTTATCTTAAAATTTTAGAATCTGCAAAGCTCGATTTGTGTGCCAAATATCAACTGGATTGGTTAAAAAATAAATGCAATATGGCGAAAAAACCAAAATAAAAATTGAACTTTGACGGCTTGTAATTTAAAAACGAATGACATTTTGAAAAAATGTATATGAAGTTTTACCCTTATTTTCCCAAGTAGAATCACTCCTTCAGTTTCGTGATCGATTTTTGAATCACCCTGTATATAGTATCTATTACTGATAAGATATCTCTAGGGGTGTGAGAATAATTCGAACTTACGAATTATTCGTATCCAATCGAATATCAATATTTGATTTGAAACTCGAATCGAATAATTTGTAAATTCGAATTATTCGAAAGTTAGTCGAAAGAATAATTCGAAAAAGAATCAAATAATTTAAAAAAATTGGAATAATTCAATTTTTTTCGAATAATTTGAATTTTTTTCGAATTATTACGAATTATTGTAGTAATATTTTTCGAGAATATTAAATTTAGGATTTGGTATTTAGATTTATACATTTTATTTAATCCATAAAATTTAATTTTTGAGTTAAAAAACTCAAATATTTTTCTTAGATTAAGATATATTAATATTATAAAATTGAGCAATTGTCTTCTTCGGATAATTAATTTTTAATCAAAAAGGATATTATTGGTCAGCAGAATATTTTGATGCCCGATGTGGTCGAATCTCCATTGGATAAAATAGAGAATCAATTTATATTTTGATAAATAGTGACTAATTCGAATTATTTGCAGAATGTCGAATATTTTGGAAATTCGAATTATTTGATTTAATTCTTTTTTAACCAATGAATTTAAATTTATATGTATTTAAAATGACTTAACCTGATTATTCCCAATATACACTTTTTGAACAAAATACAAACTTCAATATTATGCGTTTAAAATTGTATTACGCATCCTATAATTTCCTAGAAAATACCATAAATTCTTCATTGTATAACGGAAATGCGTTTGTCAGTTAAGTATATGTTTTTAGCCAACATGTTTCTTATACTTTATTAACGTTTCAAATACCGTCTCAACCTGATTACGTTCTTAACTGTTTTTTTCTTTAATTTGTTATACTAAAACAATTTAATTTAATTTTCCTAAAGTTCTTTGTTAATGTTATAATAAATTATATGCTGAAATAATGAAGTCATTTAAAATTTTTAATGTTATGAATTAAAAAATAATAATTTTTTATTGGATGGTCTTCTTGTTGAGTACACGCCTGGAAAGAATGGGACCGCTTCGGTCCTGGTCCCGGGGTATACGAGCTGACCCTGTTCAGCCCTATTGACCCCTATGAACTGGCTGGTCGCCTGAAACAAAATAAAAGAAAAACCCCCAAAAACCCAAAAATTCTAATTAAAAACGACGTTTCGGTGGCAAGTCTGCCACCGTTGTCAAGTTAAAAATTAAGTTAAAAAATAAAAATAAAATATTAACTAAAATTTAAATTAAAAATGATTAAAATTTAGATAATTTTTGTATCTCAAACTGAAACTAGTTTAACATATGTGTCATGAGTGACATAAGTAACTGGTGTATTTATTATTTGTAAGACAAAAATGGTAATAGGTTAGTTGATTTTTAGATTTCTTGAAGATACTTCAGTATCGAGCAAAAGGCAACCAAGTGTTATTTAAATTAACTGAAATTGATGCTACACAATTATCTTTATTTAATAATATATACGCACTTTCTTTGATTTTACGTCTTTTAGAACAAGTTTCCTTTGCTAAAATACTCGAAGCATCCCAGTTTATTCTATGATTGTTATCAAATGCGTGTTGACAGATTTTTGATTTATGAAATTCTGTGTTTTTAATGTATGATCTGTGTTCTTTTATGCGTTTAGCTAATGGTCTACAAGTTTCACCTATATACAACTTATCGCATTCGCAAGATATTTTATAAATGACATTTTTTGTATTTTCATTTAAGTTGTATGGTATTTTATAAATGTCATTTATAAAAATACCTTGCGAATGCGATAAATTTTATATAGGTGAAACTTGTAGACCATTAGCTAAACACATAAAAGAATACAGATCATACATTAAAAACACAGAATTTCATAAATCAAAAATCTGCCAACACGCATTTGATAACAATCATAGAATAAACTGGGATGTTTCGAGCATTTTAGCAAAGGAAAATTGTTCTAAAAAACGCAAAATCAAAAGAAAGTGCGTATATATTATTAAATAAAGATAATTGTGTAGCATCAATTTCAGTTAATTTAAATAAGACTTGGTTGCCTTTGCTTGATACTGAAGTATCTTCAGGAAGACTAAAAATTAACTAACTATTCACCTTTTTTTTGTAAAATAGACAATCAATACACCAGCAACCAGTTCTCTATGTCACTATGACACTATAACCAAACAAACATGTTTTGACATTTAATGTCAAAGTTTTCAGAATATCCGAATATCCTAGAAAAACAGAAAAATATTGAATTTTAAAACCTAAATAATAGTAAGTTTTTATTTTTATTATTTTTATTCCATTTTGTCTTGACAACGGTGGCAGATTTGCCACCGAAACGTCGATTTTTAATTATCTTTTTACTTGTTTAAAATTTTTTTTGGTTTTTAGTACTTTTAATTTTATTTTGGCGTGTACCCAAATAAATACCATCTATTAATATAATTAACGCCCAACGAAGTGGGCACGGGTCGGCTAGTTTAATAAATAAGTTAGGCAATAATCCATTTTATAAAAGCGTTTAAACTTTCCTACTAAAGTACCAAAGTCGGTCTATATAAGGTCACGACATTCGGCCATATTGCTTTGACGTGTTATGACGTCACATCTCCCATTTTTCGGCCATGTTGTTCAGTGCCGGAGATATACAGTTTATTGTATTAGTAGAACAACCGTTTACACAACAGTTTTTAATTATTATTAAGTTGTAAATTCTTTTACTTTAAATAAAAAACATTTGGAATTACATCTTTCAACAAATATCACTTCCAAAACAATGCAAAATAAAATGCGCAAATTCTAGACGCCACTGGATTGATCATCAGCTTTGATTTTACACAGTCTTGCCAACTTTTCTCCGTGGAGTGCCCTTCCTTGCGTCCCCGACCTCGAACCGCCTAAAAGTTGAGGATATGTCGTAACCTTATAAATATAAACTAACCTTGATATAGTACTAGGAAAACTTAATTCCTGGTAAGATAATAAAAACACAATTTTGTGGTTTTCTTACATATTACTCAATAAATTTGACCTAATGATTTACCTTATCCAGTAACGTTACACTGTAGTTCTAACAATATGTTTTTTTTCAGTTTAACCAATTATGGAACCAAACGACGGATACATTTATTCTCCGTCTTATGTGCCAATCGAGAAAAGAATCTCCACCTTATCCATATCCTCAAAAACACCAATAACAGTTCCGATTACGCCATCAATAGATTTTCACAAAAATATGATTCGTATCAAGATTTTTGGAGAGAAGTCAGCTGAGAAGACGATTGTCTTCAACAGGTAAGATTAGAAATATTTAATTTAGTAAGTAAGTAATAGTTCGGGGAGGTAGCGGCGTCCGGGAAAACAAGAATTTTAGATCAGCTGATTTTTGATATGTTGTTCTCCTCATCTTTCGGGTAGATCATCGGCTGTCCAACTGGCGGCAAAGTCGATTGATGAGATAAGGTCACGACATTCGCCATATTGGCTAGCGCGGCTGTGACGTCAAGTCGGCCCATTTTCGGCCATGTTTGATTTTAGGCAGATCAGTGGCGTAGAATTAAGGAGAAAACAAAAAAGAACTGTATGTTGTAACCAAAATTTATTGGATTATTTTAATAGGCATAACTTAAAACAAAAACATAAATGTGGTTTAAATATTGAAAATTAAAAATTATCAAAGCGACGACAGGACGATGAGGTACCTGGCAGAGCAAAACATTTTCCATGGTTCCGTAAGTCAAAAACCATTTTAAAAACTTTGTATACAAGGTGTCCGCTAATGAATGGTACACAGAAAAACCATAGATTCCTTATACCAAAATATTAAGATTTAACCAAACATACCTAATATCCAAAAGTTTATAATAAGGAAGATACAGGGGATGTCATAGTAAAAGAAAAAAGTAAATTTATTTCGATAATTGTTCCCCCTTTTTAAATATCTTAATAAAACGGTATCTAGGGGTTTTTAAACATTAGCTTTTCAGATCAAATATTAATTTTTGTGTGTAGACTAGAGGGCGATGGGTACACTATTTAAAATTCTCTAAAACTACCCAATTTTTGTTACTACTCTGTATGTATGTAAACTAGTAAGCTTCTCTATGCTTTCTGCACAAAAAGGTATACTTAGTAAGAATCGGTCTTGACAACCGTTTTTAAGGTATTCACGTTTTAGTTGTTCAGTGCACCCGAAAGTATGTACCTTCAATAACATCGTATTAGCTATAATTACAACTGCTCAGATATAAATAGCTGATAGCTAAAAACTCCTGGATACCGAGTTTTATTAAAATGTTTAAAACATATCAGAAATTATCAAAATGCATGAATAAAAAATATTTATATCCCTTTAACACCCCGTATCTTCCTTATCATTAACTTTTGGATATAGGTATGTTTGTTTAAATCCCAAATGAGTATTTTCGCATAAGAAATCTGTGGTTTTTCTGTGTACCATTAATTAGCGGACACTCATCAGTATCATATGTATATAAAAACACGAATGACTGAAAACTATTCGACTAAACACTATCAAAATCTCTAAAATAAAACGAATCCGAACCAATAATATGTGAAGTCTCTAAACTAACCAAAAACATTAACAACTGGAAATACTTGCAAAATATACAACCAAAATGAAAATGGCAAATTTCCACAGTTTTTACCAAACAAAACTTCGACAAGGCACGACTCTGTCATTAGTTGATAATGCTACCAACTTTGAACAGAACTGCCAACCGAAATAGTAATTCTCACACCCTCACGTCCCTGATAAAAGCTATCACCGGTCTTGCTTATGTCTAAACTCCTTCTCATAAAGAAACTCTGGCTGGCGGTAGAGGTTGCGTTGGCGCCTAGCTGTGACCTTGACATTTAGAGTTGTCATTGATATGTCAAAAATGCAGACCTTGGTCATATATTATCGTTTCAAGTTTCACTAAAATATACCGAACGGTTCAGAAGTTAGAATGGGAACGACTGTATAATTTAGCAATGAAGAAAGTGTTTGGCAATAAAAAACAAATGTTTGGATTATTTGGTAAACCTATCTAAAGACAATAAATAAAAAATTAGGTCTCTTAAAATGTTTTCAAAACCTTGCAGTATTACCTGTACAGGTAGGATGCGAACTAATAAACGCAACCACTTCCGCCAGCCAGACAGCCCAGGGTCTCTCCAGAAGAGGAAGTAGAATAAAATATCAAGAATTCAGCTCACCTAAAATTATTTTTTGAAAACGTTGCTACCTCCTAATACTAGCTTTGTTCGCGGGTTCGATTCTGAACCGGTTCTGGGACTATTCGCATGCGCAATGAAAAAGCAGTGTTCGCGGTTAGTAAAATCCTGAATTTTTAGTAACAGTTCTGTGTTCGCGGGTTACAATGGAATCAGTTCGTTACCGGTTCGTAACCTGATTAGCAGTCCTGGGATTTTTGTTGGAACTAAAAGTTCAGTTCGGAATTTCATGCGCATTTTCGATATGGTCAGCTGTTTTCGGTTTTAGTGGTACAGAAATAAACCGTTGTATTACAGTTTATTTGTTTCTGCCACTTTTTATGCGGGTTAATATACCTGTTGAATATTTTTTTTTATATTTTTGTGATTCTAGGCGTATGCCAAACGAAAGAGTTTTTAATTGTGGTTCCGTATGATTGTATGTATGGCAACAAAATAAAAATAAAGATTTAATTAAAAAATATAGAAAATATTACAAGATTTTACCATTTCTTGTTGTTTGAATTTTATCTTTAGTTAAATACACATACTTATGTTAAAAACGAGAGGAGGCAGGGAATCCCTCGCCTTCCGCCGAGAGACCTCGAG